>CAAKHD010003191.1:176722-239929 GCA_901007705.1 Fistularia tabacaria | reverse complement strand
TTTTACATTTGGTAAACTTATTTTTTTTATGCACTTAGTATAAAGCTTTTCAAATGAGTTGGAAAATATGTCTTTCCTCTATCTCTTCTCAGACACTCATCACTGTGTGTGTGTGTGTGTGTGTGTGTGTGTGTGTGTGTGTGTGTGTGTGTGTGTGTGTGTGTGTGTGTGTGTGTGTGTGTGTATAATATCTTCCATTCAACCAGATATTTCACACTGAAATATTTTGTGCTTGTCTCTTGTTTTGGGTGAAGTAAAAACTTCCCAGACCCTCAACATTTAAGCCCAGTTTGAAACGTAACAGTGGGCAGAACACGGCATTATCTGGATCAGAAATGTAGGTGTTTTATTTTTTTGTTTTTACGATTTGTTTTTCGCACGCAAGTCTGTGTTCAGAGGCCAAACTGAATTTGAAAGATCATGCAAGTTTATTTTGGGGAAGAATTGAGTTGCACAGTTTTGTTAGGTTTAAATTAATTTATGATTATTAGTGATTTAATGTGAAAAGTCTCCCCTCCAGTGACTTGGACTAATAAAAAGAAATAAAAAGGCCAGGTCTGAGAAGACTGAGATGGGAGTGCCTTTTGCTGGTCGTAGCGCAGATAGCAGATCTAACAAAAACACTCATCCATGCTCTTAATATTCGTGGCAATTTTGGGGGGATAAGTGTAAACTGCTAGGTTTCCTAAAAGCTGGGAATATCATTTCCTTTCAGTTTGTCCTAACATTAGTCCACTACTCGCTTTATTGAAAGTGGAAAGTTTTACATAGATGTCATGTGTCCATGTTGATGTGTAGACTAAATAGAACCATATTGTATCTTCAATAGAAATTGTACTAAAATCATATTGACGGGAGTCCACCATAAACATGCTGTACAGTACATTAAATTGCTTTAGCAGCCTACTTGGGTAAACTGTTTGTGTATAGTGGCAGGTGATTTTGAAGTGTCCTATTGCCTGAGTTGTGGAAAACTAATTTTTGAGGGCAGCATGAAATTCACAAGAACCAAGAGTAAACCTGATGACTCACAATTTTCACAGATTCCATTGTGTCAAACACTTAAGTCCACATCATCCGTTTCAAAGGTCAAATGAGTCACTGATCCATGTGCACTGATCAACATCAAATCTCTGCTGTGACTCCCACCATTTTTAAGGTTTTTCTTCTTTCCGAATCAGCCCCCGAGCAAAGCGGGAGCTAAGCAAGTCAAATGTCACAGACAAACTGTAATTAAGGGGGGTCTTAACGTTGCATGAACCACAAGTTTGTGAACGTTCCATGTGCGACTGGAGTGAGATGTGATACACTACTGATCTTCAGATTGTCTGTTTCACACATCCACAAACACTCCAGTGATATTTTTTTTGTTTTTGTTTTTTTTGTTTGTACAATTATTTTTCTTTTGGAATTTTTTGCTCAAAGTGGAAAGTGAAAATGTTTCCAGTATGGTTGGATGCTTCCTTTGTGCTTGTTGGAGCTGCTCTCACTTTTCTACCAATTCAAAGTAAATTGTAGTCAAGTTGATGCTTGCTCGTAAACGAAATAAAGGATAATGAGATGGGATGTCACATCTGCCTTTGCTTCTTTTGCTTCCTTCGAGGCATGCAGTTGCAACTGGATTTGAATTCTTGAGTATTAGTGCCACCTAGTGACAAGAAGCCCAAAACCAAAACAGTTTCTAAGATGCTTTAGGAAATGTGGCAATTTATTAAACTCTCATTCAGACCAAGACACAAAACCAAAACAGGCTTCAAGTTAACTTTGTAAACATGGACAAGTTATTGCAGGCAGGCGAAAGTTCAGTTTAACACTATTCCTTAATTTGATTACAATGTTCAACTGAAGTACCTCTTAATGTACATTCTAAGTTTCCAGAGCTGCACAAAATAAGGTAAATGCATTTAAGGCAACAGCTTTAAAGTGTTCATTGTAAATTTTCAAATGAGCTACAAATATTAACACAATTCACCTTTCCATCCCATGTCATAAAATGTTCCACTTTCTTCCCTCAAAGCAACAGAGAATTAGGTTCTAAAACATGAACAATATAGAAAGCAACGGATTATAGATTTCGCACCTGAAAATTTTACTGCAACATTCACCATTTCATATTGCAACATTTCCACTCAGTAGTCTGTCCGCAAACCCCACACAAATCCAATGTGTAATATGGTGTCTTAACCAATTGTGCCACTGAACATGCACATTCCAAAAGGCAGTTTAATAACATTTTTTTTCTTAAAGACAATCAGAAAATCTAAACGTTGCTAATCTCTACTACTCATTTTCTAAAACCTCTGAATGACTGTTGAGCAGTCCAAAAAACAAACAAACAACAAGCTAATACTGGATATATGAGCAATATTGCACTAGAAGTGTTATGACAATTTAATTAGTGTTCAGTGATATTTGAGAGGCATTTGATAAGAAAAAAAACAACACTAGACTTAACCAATAAAATGTCAAAGCCAGTGTCAACACATTAAAAAATCTTGACACCGACTGCTGGTTGTTATTGAACTTTTATTAACGTTTGAACGTTTATTAAGGTCGGTGGCCTGCTGGGGCTGCATAAAAAAAAGAGAAAAAAAAGCCACCTCTTTTAAATATTAATCGTTGATCTGTCAAGAGCTAACATCTGCAAACATTTCCTAGCTTCTGTGACTGTTCAGAAAAAACAGTCTGTCTCTATGTTGGGAACAAACATCACTGATGTCTCTGTTCACTTTGAAAAATCGAAAAGAAAAAACCCTGACTTATATTCGCTGAGTTGACACACAACTCCTCCTCAACAGAATGTGGTAGCGTTGGGTGATCCATGTTTTTTTTTAGTTTTATCCTGATTGTGATTAATGAATAAATAATAACACTAGATTTTCGCAATGTTGGTTTCCGTACATTTTGGCTTCTGTGTCCGGCTTGTTCTCTCTGCGTGCTACGCACCATTCATCCATCTAGTTTTGTGAAGGGATTTGAAGTTGTGCTCACACAAAATTTCTGTTTTTTACAGGCCTGTTGAAAGCACATTTTTCTGAAACATTTGTTGGCGAGTCTTCAGCGTCACATTCAGCCAATAAAATGGAGCACAAATGAAAACGGAAACATTTCTATTCAACCACCTGGACTGTCCTTCACATTAAACATATCACATTCTTGTACCTGTAATACAATACACATATATATATATAAAAATACATTGGGCTATAAAATAATATGGTTAAAAACCATCTACAACAACACAAAGAAGTGCCTTGTATTTACAAAATTAATGATTGGTTGAAGTATTTTCTTTCTTGGAGATGCCAAACTTAAAACGAACATTTTCTTGGGTTACTACGCCTTGGTTTTCACACCAGAGCTGGCCAAAGCCAAAATTTTATCTTCGGACCCTGAGAAAGAAAAAAACGGCATGAATATGAATTTGAAACGAATGGATTACATTTCAGTTTTCAGAGAAAGCAACTCTTTCTCTCACCTGAGTTTGCCGTTACTTTTTCGAACTGGCTCAGAGTGGCTGTAGCATTTTCTGCGAGGAAAGTCTCGTCCTCAGAGGTCAGCTGTCAGCAGGGGAAGACAGTTCTGTGTTTTTATTTGTGCAAACAATCAGCCTTATGTGTGCCTATTATCATCTTGTTTCAATATGGGGTTGGCCAGTAAAAAAAAAAAGAAAAAAAAAGAGGGTGGCTATTTGGCTATGGAACAAAACATACATACAAAATGTCTGTGGAGGTTCACATTCATCCAGGTCATGATAAACTCTTGTTGAAATCTTCTTGCCATGGCAACCGTACTTGAATTTCTTCACTTGAAGACGAAGGAATGAAACCTGTTGGATCACATGAAAATGAGGGCCATGTGATGGAACAGGTTTCACTCCTTTGTTTGGCTTTACCTTTTCACATTCCAACCTAGGTAACCCCGAAAGTTTCTACTTTGTCCATAATGAATGACACATCCATTAGCATAACCACCCCCTACGACCTAATTTCTGCCGATCAACTCTTATGTTTACATGACAAGCCACCATAACCTAGAACCGCCCAGAACCCTGGAAGTTATAATCGGAAACTCTCAACAGGTCAACAGAACTGCGGAAGCCTCTCCGATGAACGGGTGAAACGTCTTCAAGTAAAAAATTCAAGTCCAGTTGCCAAGACCAAACAAAAAAACAACAATTTCCATGTTTTCCCAAACAGTCACAAGTAGCTTTTACAGTAGCAACGTCCACGATCTGAAACAGCAGTTAAAATATATATTCCCTACATCCTGATATTGGCTGAGCCAGTTCATCTGCCCAGTCACAACTGCACGACGCAGAGGTGTCAGTCAGTTTGGAGGTCATGTGGAGTGAATCATCCAAGAGCCCAAGAATAAAAAAACAATCAAAAAAAAACACCATCCCTACAGTGTGACTGTTACTCACCTTCTCTCCCAGTTTTCTCAAAGCGGTGAGGATTTCCATTTTCTGCTGTGTGTACAGATTCCGTGACAGTTTCCCCACGATGACATCCCTGTCCATCTGTGCAGAATGTCACACAGTGGCTAGAAAATGTTACAGATCAAGCAATGCACAAACACAAAAGAGCAACTGAGAGCATGGGATTCAAAAACCATAACTGAGAATTTAGAAAGGTGTAGATTTGCCATCTGAACCTCTGCTAGTCTGGTTCTCAGCTGTCCTGGTTGCTTCTTGGCAAAAAGTCGGATCACCTCTGGGGTTTTGAAGGCCTGACTGATCGCAGCCTGGATGGCCTGTTCCGAACACATAGAGATCATTTTACAAAACCGCTGCTTGTGCAGTTTTCTTCTAAAACAGTGTTAGCATTTACACATCTATGTTGTGTTTACCAGCTGCATGCCGCCCAGTTCATCCACTAGTGTCATGTCTCCAGTCATGATCTTCTTCAGTGAGTCGTTGAATTCACTTAACTGTTCCAGAGTCTCCTTCTTTGTCTCTATATACTCCTCTTCATCAAGTTCTTCCCTGGAACAATTTAGGATGAGACAGAACAGATATAGAAATGGGCAAAAAGTAATGTAGCCTACATACACATGACACTGACAATGAAGGGGCAATATTTCATTATCACAGGTGCAATAATAATACAACTACCTCCTTGCTTTTACATGCAAATTTAGTGCAAACAGGGCTAATTTCTGCCTTCATCCAAACTGTCGTTCTTACTGTTAGACGTTTTCATTTGCTCTTGTTTTTGTTTCTTTGCTCTTCTATTTATTTGATTTTTATGGCTTCAACCCAGATCTGGATACCAATTTCTTACCACAAACTGTAAGGTGTGTTGGTATGACAATAAAAGTTCCTTGAATCTAGATCGACAAAAGTCTGGATAAACAGCTGCAATGCTGAGTTTACTGTCTAGTCCATACAGCACCTGCACTCCTCCAGATCCTGAAGCTGTTGCATCAGTCGATCAAGTTGCTCCTCCATATTCTGCCGCAATTTCCCCGTTTCTGATTTTCCACGAGAAGCCATGCTTGGCCAAATTAATGAAGTGTGATCTATGGAAATCGCTTGGCAGAAATACAACAGAGGTATTGTGAGGCAAGTGCTGCAACAAGCAACCGAACACTCAGCAAGCAGGCATTTTCATGTCTTGGGGTTTACGCAATACGACAAAACTCTGGTTAAAGGTCTTGTGTTAACAAGGCACACATGTGACTGACAATTTAAGTCTATTCACCCTGCTGGTGGCATGTAACTGGGAAAGTTATTTAGTTGGGTAGCTCGTTGTTAGCTAGTATGCTAAGAGAAACCGTCTTACCGGGGCTCGTTGTAAACACTTAGATATCCTGCGCGTGCGCAGCTCGCTAAAATACTAACTAAATATTCGATCGTTCAGTTCAGGGGTGAAAAGTGATGTGGGCAACACGGCTACTTTTCAACGCGGTCTCGAAGCCAACATACTGCACATGAAAGCGCATGGAGTGACTTGCAGGTTGAATAATTATGCTTGTTTTGTGAACGCAGCCTACAGAATGCGGGTGCGGCTCCTTTCGTCTTCCTGGTCGACTCCGTCCAATCAGATTTCACGATCTATACGTTACGTCCGCTAACAGGAAGCTAATGACTGTCCACCGATGAGTCAACGGTATAACGCCGCGATTGTTACAAAACTGTATTTTCTGAATGTTGTTATCAAAGTCAGCGTTAAAATTTTCTGTAATCACCTACGAAGGTTTAAGTTTGGTTTAAGCATTGTTTATATCGGCGAACGACTCGTTCTTTCAAAGCTAAGTGTCGTCATCCTTAGCAAATGCTAATGACAGCGTCATCGAAGCTAACACGCCTCAAAGTATTTACATGGTCGTTCAGTCTCACATAACGGGTGCATCATCTGAGCCAAAGGTTTACAGGGGTCTGTGGCATGTGACGCCCGAGAACAACGATCGCTTGTGTGCTTTGTGTTTAACGGCAGTGTCGAAGGCTGACCCTGCGTGCGTCATGATGGCACAGGAGAGAACCAGAGTTGTCCTCCTTTCGTGCGGGTCATTCAACCCCATCACCAACATGCACCTGAGGATGTTCGAGCTGGCCCGAGATCACCTCGAGGCAACAGGTTGGGCAAAACCCGATAGGTTTTGTAGAAGTCTGCTCCACTCAAACGTCTAAGTGCATCATGAATGCATTATCTCAACAGCACACGTTAAAGTAATCTAGTCAAGTAAAAACACTATTACCAGCTAAAGTCTTATGGAGTAGAGGTACAACGAGGTTTTATGATTCCCTCAAGTATCCGACTTGATCTTTGCTGATACAGTAGAGTCTCATCTTAACTAACTTATAATTTTCTAAACTAATAACCTCCAAACCCAAACAACAGGCCACTTCATCATTGTGTTTTTATTACTTACCTATGTTTTATTTATTTTTATTTTTTGCATCATTTTGATATTGATATTGATATTGATTGACAGAATTTATCTGAGGGACAGAAGGTGACATGAAACTGATACTTTGTTGTGTAACTGAGAATTGAGTCAGTCTGTCCCTTTTGAGCCGTCACATAAAGAGATAAAACGTACTTTTTGACTGGGTTTTGACAATGTAGACGGTTTCTTTTTTTTTCTTCCATAAAGTCATTGTATTCTCCATAATCCTTAACATTTCATAGAATAATATTCAAGGTAATTCTTGTGTGATTTGGTTACAGGTCATTGATTATTTTTTTTCAAGGCCGTTGACTGCCAAGGTCTTATATGTTTTGTGTTTTAACCCCTTTCTGTTTCTCAGATCAATCAAGTTTAGAGCTTGATGCATAATGCACCAATAAAAGATTTCCAAGGTTACCTGGAGTCACATGTTTCACTTCGCTTCATGTCAAAGGTCAATACAAGGTGGTGAAAGGCGTCATCTCTGCTGTTGGTGATGGCTATAAGAAGAAGGGTTTGATCGAGGCCGTTCACCGTTTGAAAATGGCCAAACTGGCCACGCATACCTCAAACTGGATCACTGTAGATCCCTGGGAAAGCCTGCAGCACGAGTGGGTGGAGACAGCTAAAGTGGCTCGGTGAGTCTATAATTCTCAAAATATTGTCTGTCAGTTCCCTTTGATATCATTTTATGTCCTTGCTTGTTGTTTTTCTCTTCTGGGCTACAACATACATATCATTTATCAAATGATTTAGGGTGAACATAGTAACATTAATAACTGTTTGTGGTGATGTGCTGGCAGCCTCGCTCAGTTAGATTAGACTGGGATCAGACCTGACACAGGAAAGCTTGTGCTGAATGCTGGCATTAAATTTGCCCTAATGTTAAAAAGATATTGTCTTCGTGGTGTGGAGCTCAGTTTGCTCGTTGTGGTTGTAACTCTTTTCTGCTATCATGTCATCTGTGCTTTGAAAAGAGTTTGTTGGAGGAAGTGTTGTGTGACATTGCTGGCAAGGAACGCAATGAAGCTCAAAGTCTTAAAAAGTTCAGGTATCCGAGGAATTATATGAATAAATCGTAAGTTGAAGGGTATTGAATTGAGAACATGTGTTTACTTGAAAACAGCATGACATATTGCACTTCTGATTGATTTTAGTCACAAAAAGAAACTGAATTAGCTTTGTGAGTTCTTAGAAGTATGAATTTGAAGCTAAAGGATGTTGAATATATCCTAAATGTTCTTATCATATTATTTCTCTTTTCTCTACTCCATTGTACATTGAAAATGTAGGCATCACTACGAGGAGATTTTTGCGGCAGAGCAGAACAATGACAATGTGGACTCGGCTGTGTACGGAAAAAAACCAAGGACAGATCATGAGTTAGACACTGCAGCTTGTCACAAACAAAGAGGTAGGTCTTATTTTCTTTTAAAATTATTGGAAATATCTAAACTACAGTACTAACAGTAAAGCGGGGATTTTACTGGTTAAGAAAGATTTTTCGGTACAGTGGTTAGTGCTTCCACACCACAGCAAGGCAGTCCCCAATTCGATTCCGACAAAGGTCTTTCTGTATGGAGTTTGCGTGTTCTCCTCATGTCTACAACAGTTTCCCCCCTGGCTCTCCATTTTCCTTCTGTGGTCCAAAAACTAACAGCGGGTTTAACTGGAGACAGGTAGCTCTACCACGTCCCTGACTTCAGGATAGTAGGAAGAGATAATAATTAAGTTTTTTATTTTATTTTTTTACATTTTCATTGTGTCCTACTCTTATTCTGTTTTGTTTGTGCAGCACTTTGATGGAAAGCGTTTTTAAAATGCATTTATTTCTATTGTAATTATAATTAGAGAAAAATGTATTTGAAACAGAACATCTTGTGCAAGTTTTGTATTTCAGTTTGCAACATGAGAACTGAAGGACAAATACCAGAAGCCTCCCTGTATGTCTCATTAAACTGTTGATGTAGTGCAGATCTTAACCCTCTGACTTTGGTGTGCAGCCATAAGGTAGTGGATGGTCCAGTCATGACAGGATCATCGTGACAGGAAGACTCCCTTTTCTGGAAGTCTGTACGAGAAGAAAACTGTTCCACAGGACAGTCATGCTTTGTTCCTTCGTAAATTAAACTCAGTTTTTGCGCATCAGTTTAGGACATGAATTATCTAGATGTTTGGAGCAAACAACACTCGGATGAATGGATAAAAGGCTCTGGGTATCTCTGTTGGGAGAGCTATTTCCTTTTAGACCTCTTTGCTGTGTTGCTTGTGTGAATGCTCCAATTCCTACAAGAATTAAAAGATCTTAAATTGGATACGATGTGTCTGACTCCTGAGTGCATCGGAAATTTATCTGTCTGGGCCGTAATGGTCATATTGTCCATCCATCCATCCATCTGCAACCGCTTATCTGTGGTCGGGTCGCAGGGGCGTTCCCAGGTCAGCCTAGAGACATAGTCTCTCCAGCGTGTTCTGGGTCTTCCCTACGGTCTCCTCCCAGATGGACATGTCCAAGCTGCAGTGTCTAACTCATCCTGACCAGATGCCCGAGCCACCTCATCTGACTCCTCTCTATGCGGAGGAGCAGCGGCTCTACTCCGAGATCCTCCCTGATGGACAAACTTCTCATCCTATCTCTAAGGGAGAGTCCGGCCACCCTGCGGAGAAAACTCATTTCGGCTGCTTGTACTCGCAATCTAGTTTTTTCGGTCACTACCCACAGCTCGTGACCATAGGTGAGGGTAGGAATGTAGATCGACTGGTAAATTAAGAGCTTTGCCTTACAGCTCAGCTCAATCTTCACCACGACATACCGGTACAGAGTCCGTATCATTGCAGACGGTGCACTGATCCGCCTGTCGATCTCCCACGCCATCCTTCCCTCACTCGTGAACAAGACCCCGAGATACTTTAACTCCTCCACTTGGAGCAGGACCTCTTCCCCGACCCAGAGTGGGCACTCCACCCGTTTCCGGTTGACCACCATGGTCTCGGATTTGGAGGTGCTGATCCTCATCCCGGCCGCTTCACATTCAGCTGCGAACTGCTCCAGTGAGAGCTGGAGATCATGGCCTGATGGAGCCAACAAGACCACATCATCTGCAAAAAGCAGAGACTTGATCCTGTGGCCACCAAATCAGATCCCCTTGACGCCTTGGCTGCGCCTAGAAATTCTGTCCATAAAAATTATGAACACAATCGGTGACAAAAAGCTGCCCTGGCGGAGTCCAACCTTTACCGGAAACGGGTCCGACTTACAACCGGCAATGCGGACTAAGCTCTGACTCACAGGGACCGGATACAGGGACCGAACAGCCCTTATAACGGGGGTCGGTACCCCATACTCCCGGAGCACCCCCCACAGGACTGCCCACAGGACACGGTCGAATGCCTTCTTCAAGTCCACAAAACACAAGTAGACTGGTTGGGCAAACTCCCATGCCCCCTCGAGAACCCTGCTGAGGGTATAGAGCTGGTCCACCGTTCCACGACCTGGACGAAAACCACACTGCTCCTCCTGAATCCGAGATTCAACGACCCGGCGGACCTTCCTCTCCAGCACAGCTGAATAGACTTTGCCAGGGAGGCTGAGGAGTGTGATCCCCCTATAGTTGGATCCCCCTTTTTAAAAAGGGGAATCACCATCCAGGTCTACCAGTCCAGCGGTACTGTCCCCGACGTCCACGCTATGCTGCAGAGGAGTGTCAGCCAGGACAGCCCTACAGCATCCAGAGCCATGAGGAACCCAGGGCGGACCTCATCCACCCCCAGGGCCCCGCTACTGAAGAGCTTTTTGACAACTTCAGCAACTTCAGCCCCGGAGATAGGCGGACCCCCTCCAGGGTGTCCCGGCTCTGCTTCCTCATTGGAAGGTGTTTCGACGAGATTTAGGAGGCCTGAGAAGTATTCCTTCGTCTATGACGTCCCGCGTTGAGGTCAGCAGCGCCCCGCTCCCACTGTACACAGTGTTGACGGAGCACTGCTTTCACCCCGAGACGCCGGAGGGTGGACCAGAATCTCCTCGAAGCCCACCGGAAGTCATTCTCCATGGCCTCTCTGAACTCCTCCCATGCCTGAGATTTTGCTTTGGTGACCACCGCAGCCGCATGCTGCTTCGCCTGTCGGTACCTGTCAGCTGCCTCCGGAGTCCCACAGGCAAAAACGGCCCGATAGGACGACTCCTTCAGTTTGACGGCATCCCTCACTGCTGGGATCCAACAGCAGGTTCGAGGGTTGGCGCACCGACAGGCGCTGACCTCCTTATGGCCACAACTCTGGGCTGCCGCCTTGACAATGGAGGCACGGAACATGGCCCATTCGGACTCAATGTTCCCCGCCTCCCTCGGGACGTGGTTGTAGCACCTTGGCGGTCCGACCGTCGGCTGCACAAGCTGGCTCTAGGGACATGGAATGTCACCTCTCTGGGGGGGAAAGAGCCCGAGCTGGTGCGTGAGGCTGAGAGATTCCGCAGAGATATAGTTGGACTCGCCCCGACACACAGCGTGGGGTCTGGAACCAGGCCTCTAGAGAGGGGCTGGACTCTTTGCTACTCTGGAGTTGCCCCCGCTGAGAGACGCCGAGCAGGAGTGGGCATATTGATTGCCCCCCAACTCGGCACCTGCATGTTGGGATCAACCCGGTGGACGAGAGGGTAGCCTCCCTCCACCTTCGGGTAGGGGGACAGGTTCTGACTGTTTTTGTGGCTATGCACCCAACAGCAGCTCAGTATACCCACCCTTTTTGTGGGTCCTTAGAGGGGCTGCCAGAGAGCACTCCTTCTGGAGACTCCCTTGTTCTACCGGGAGACTTCAGCAGTCACGTGGGCAACGACCGTGCAACTTGGAAGGGCGTGGTTGGGAGGAACAGTCCCCTTGATCTGAACCCGAATGGTGTTTTGCTATTGGACTTCTGTTCTGGTTACGGATTGTCCATAACAAACACCATGTTCAGGCATAAAGGTGTCCATATGTGCACTTGGCACCAACGCACCTCAGGCTACAGTTCTTTGATCGACCTTGCGGTTGTATCGTCAGACTTACGGCAGCATGTCCTGGACACTCAGGTGAAGAGAGGGGCGGAGCTGTCAACTGATCACCACCTGGTGGTTAGTTGGCAATGGCGGGGGAGGATGCCGGTCAGACCTGGTAAACCCAAGCGTAGTGTGAGGGTCTGCTGGGAACGTCTGGCAGAGTCCCCTGTCAAGGAAAGCTTCAACACCCACTCCAGCCACCGCCCAACTCACACTGCACCCAACTCCTTTGGCCCTTTCTGTGGGTGGTGAGCCTAGGGGAAGGGGGTCCCATGTTGTCCTTTCGGGCTATGCCCATCCAAGCCCCATGGGTGCATGCCCGGGCACCAGGTGCTTGCCATCGAGCCCCACCCCCAGACTTGGCTCAGGGGGGGGGCCCGGTGACCCGTGTCCGGGCTGGGGAAAACCAGGTTCCAAGTTATTCTTCGTCATGGGAGTCTTTTGAGCCACGCTTTGTCTGGCCCCTCACCTGAGACCTGTTTGCCTTGGGTGACCCTTCTGGGGGCATGGGGCCCCAGACAACATAGCTCCCAGGATCATCAGGACACGCCAACCCCTCCACCATGATAAGGTGGCAGCTCTAATAGGGGTGGTCATATTATCTCCAATATTTTTAAGACTGTGGGTCGATGGTGTCTTTTTAATTAGATTTTAGTAAGCACTGAAAGTTATCTACATGCAAATACTGTTTGAGCCAGACCAATTTGGACTATACTGGCCAATGTCAGCCTATTTTTCCAGATATATTTTAACTAACTTCTATGAAAAAGTACAATACCTGATCACTTTGTTATATCAAAATTTCAAACAGCAGGGTACAAACATTGTTTTTTTGTTGAAATGCTGTTGAGTCAAGTTAATGTGAGGAAATAATTTAAATATGCTATGTTGTTTTTAAGTTTTGTTTGTTTAAAAAAAATCAGAGTCATCAGTGACTCCGATCAATGTTCATGTAACATTTTTTCTCCTAAATATCTGTATCAACTCTCAAATTCCAATGGATATGTCGAGAATTTGTTGCAAAGCTAGCTGCTCTGCTTACTTAATCCTAAACAGTAACAATTTCCGCCCCTTTGCTGACCTGTCCTTTCTGTGCTCAGACAGCCTTCAGCTGATGCTGCTGTGTGGGGCAGATGTCCTGGAGTCCTTTGGGATCCCCAATTTGTGGAAGCAAGAGGACATCGCCGAGATCGTTAGCCGCTACGGAATAGTTTGCATCACCCGCAATGGCGGTGACCCCCAAAAGTTTATTTACGAGTCAGAAATACTTTGGAAGCATCACAAGAACATCCACGTGGTCCGGGAGTGGGTGTCCAATGATATCTCAGCCACGCATGTGCGTCGGGCTGTTCGTCGCGGTCAGAGTGTCAAGTACCTGCTGCCAGACCCTGTGATTCACTATATTCAAGAGCATGGCCTCTACAGTGCGAAGAGTGAGCAGAAAAATGCTGATGTGATTCTAGCACCCCTTCAGAGATACACAGGGGCCTCCAGTGGAGAAAGTTAACAGTTTCAACTGGGGAGGGGGAAGCACTTTAAATTGCAGTGCTTTTAGCTTTTGATAAAAGAAACTATTTCAGCTTCCACCAGTACCTGATATGAAGAGCTGTTTTTTTTTAATTGTATGAGGGTTTTTAAAGAGGATGTTCCTCTGTGAAGTGACTTTGTAATCTCTTCACTTTTCTATAAATTATTGTGTTACTATGTGTGTGGAGACCACACCCAAATGATGAGCAGAAGTTCAAATGTCAACTCTGGTCAGGTGTGTGGTTACAATTGTGTTTTCACCATTTTAAATACTAACTAGTCAGGATGCAATATATTTATTTTTGCACAATATCCAGCTTTCAGTCTTTCATTTTCTTCACGGAAGCCTCCGCCTTCACATGCCATTCAATGAGAGAAGAAATTTCTCCTTGCACTCCCCAGACATACTTGAAATAATTTTAGTAAGTGCTAAAGGTGCTGAAATTAATTTGTTACTTGTATTTCCTGGAGATCAAATAAAAACTTATTTTGCATTCCTGATGCTGTCTGCTTTTGTAATGCTGATTACACAAAGACCAAAATCAGATGAACAAATATATAGGGAATAGACAAATTGTCTCATTTCCTCTGTGATAAGGAAAGGAGTCAGCCCAGTACATTTAACTACTTTGAACATTGAACATGAACTACTGCTCAAATGCAAACTTCTGGATCTCAACATTATAATCATCACTGCCAGATCACTGTTCAAGTAACAAATCGCCACCGTCCAACTTACCATAATAATGAAGATAATCACATCAGTACCTCTCATGATAATAGTAATGATGATAATTACCATATTGCAGTACGCCTGGATTTGAGGAAAGAGTACATCGCTGTGGCGACCCCTGAAAGGGAAAAGAAGAAGAATGTTGTGGCTGAGAGAGTTGGCTGCGGAATGAATTTGATACTCTTAATCTTGCCGCCTGTAGTCAGGAAGCTTGGCACCGAGTTTTCATAAATTCCGTCAAACAGCATGCCACAGTCACTGTGTTGTAGAAATTACATAACGATTTTTAGAAAGTGCCATTAGAAAACTTGTGCAACCTAAAGAGTATCCTTTTTATCCTAAATGTCAAGCTGAATAATTCTCACTGATTATGGAAAGTTAAATTACAAAAAGTTATATTTATGCATGTATAATGTCCATGATTTTTGATGGCCAAGCAAACTGCTGTAGAACATAGCTGACCTTATTAAAGTTTTTAAACTTTGTGTCATTAAAAATATGTTCAAGTAGACAAAAAGATCAAACTTTCCCTTTTTTCTGTCACAATTTATTCAAAGTGTGGACAGTGTTTGGCTTCCCGAGCACCAGAGTATCTTCCTCCCTAACAGGAGAACACACCCACTTTTGCATTTGCAGTATAGAACAAGCATTGCTTTTACCTACTTTTTAACATTTCTCTTTGGCCTAGCAGTTGGATGAGCTCTTCATTTTGTTACACAGCTAAGAAGGCGCATCTAAATAGGTCTTTAAAATGCTGGCGAGCTTTTGTGGTACGTGGGAGATGATCAGTAATGTCAATTTTGAAGGCTACATGATAGCATTGGGTATGTTTGAGGCATCTTTCAATCCAAAACAACCTTAAACTTAAAATGGTCTCAAGTTCTCAGGCATAGTTGAATTTAAAGGGTAAAGGTTAATAACATAGTGTTTTGCCTTGACCCACAGGCAAAACAAGCTTATGAGAAATAGGATTTTTGTTGGAATATAACACCCTGCTGTGCAATATGGTGTTAAATTAAATACTATACATTTCATTTTGAAAAATGTATTCACATCTTACATCATTCTAGCTCAAACAAATTTAAGTATAAAATTTAGAGATGTTTCTTAACATTAAAAATTGTATGCATAGATCTTTATGGGGTAGGTGATGTATTTGGAGCTAGTGACTGAATTTTCACATTATCGCAAAATCTATCTTGTCCGCCTTTTCAGGCATCAACCCTTACCTGAGGAAAATAGCCCTCATGCTCAGTCTAAAGAAGGTGATAGAACACGAGGGAAGCAAGTTCATCATCAAGACTCTTAGCACTCTCAGAAACTACACGGTTCCCTTCACAGTGGACCAGGAGTTTGAAGAGTTTACTCAGGGATTAGACAACAGGCATGTCAAGGTGAAGACGGCTGATGGCAGACCACTGTGCTTAAAAGTCTAATAGACAAATCAGTTATCACTGTAATTGGATTATGACTTTAATATTCAGATGTTGTAGAAAAATATCAAAACAGCTCTGATTCACATCTTTTGTTTTTTCTCTGGTGTCGGTGCAGTCAGAGGTAAGATGGGTTGAGAATAGACTGGTGTGTAAAGAAGAAAGAAAAGAAGAAACTCGGATGGGCTTACTGGATTGAAGAGGACAAGCTGCATCTGGTACGAATATACATGTGGATATCGCAATAAAGTGTTACATAATCCACACGACTGGGCTTGTAATTTTATTGTGTTCCTTTAACTTTGACAAATTCAGGAGCTATACTGTGAAGGACAGCTCTGCAAACAAGTCTTTAAGAAGATTGGGAATGCTTGAAGAGGAATGAAAGATACTCAATAATGAAGTGACCATACATTGTTTTGAAATTGACCCCCCCCCCCCCCTTAATGGATTACAAGATGTAAAAGAAAAGAAAAATAGCTTTGATTAAAGCATAGACTAACACCACTAGATGGCATTACTGGATGACCTATGAAGACTAGTCTACAGAGTTGTTGAGTAGCGCTTCCCTGGAGATAAATTTCACTGACCATCAGGCATGTTTACAGCTTGAAAAACATGACCTTGTAGTCTCGGCATACAAAACGATTATTTTCCCCAAATTTCAGCTGGGTGGTGGAAATAATGTCAGGCTCTCTGTGCTTGCCGTCCGGCATCTTACACATTAGTAATGCCATGTTGTAGAGGAACCGAGTGAATACATTTTTAAGGGATTTTTTTTTTCAACCTCTGAAAAATAAGTACAGTTCGAAGCTGTGTAAATGTCTGATATTTTATTTTCCGCTCAATAAAATTTGTCATGATTGCATGCCATCGGATATGTTTTTCAATATTCTTACAGTAAGACGGGTTATGTTTATGTAGTTATTTAATGTAAACCAAAATAAAAGGTAATTATTGTCACCAAATAGTCTATACATAGTATATAGATTTAAATTTATTCTGGCCAGTGCCTTGACATGCATCCACCTACCGACACAAACCAAAGGTCCAGTAAAATTACTTGTTCCGACCTTCTTAACCCCATGGCAGATTACAGGGTTCAAATTTTTTTTTTAAATTTTGTTTTTGGATTGAATGCGATGCATTGATCCGAATGAGATATTTCAATTCTGTTAAATCTTAACCAACTTGCAACTTATTAGGTGGAAAGCAAAACACACAAAACAAATCTTAATACTGACGATTATAATTATTAATCATGTGTGCGGCAGACCGGAGACTTGCTCCTCCTCAAGTAAGCCTCGCAGTCACGTGACAAAATGTCGAACCAAAATGGCCGCGGTTGTATTTTGACGTGTAATAGCTAGCTACTTTTCTTTTTGTTTCATTATTGATAGAAATTTGGCGAACTCGAGACTAAATGAGTGGGCTGTATGTCGCCAATATTCATAAAGTTGTGTCCTAATTTTTATTTCGAAGACAATCAGTACTGACATATTAGTTGAACGAGTTAGAATATGCATATTTAGTTCGGATATAGGCTGGCTAGCTGGTTCTGGCTGGCATACTGAAAAACAGTTGAAAGTGAAATAGCGGGCTAACTTAGCTGCGATGGAGGAATTAAGCGCAGATGAGGTAAGGTAAAAAAAGGAAAATACTAAAATGTTGTACCGGACTCAGTTGTCTCTCTGCGTATCTTCCGTCTTTTCTCGGACAAACGTTCAGTTTTGCTGTTTTACTCCTGACTTAACGGCAAGCGGTCCTCGTAGCTGACTAGCTCCAGTGGTTTGCCGAAAGACTAGCATACTCGAACAGTTGAAATTTATGCACGACAAAACCTTATATTCACGCCAACAGTTGGGTACATGATTTCGTATTACTCAATGCACTTAATTAATTGAACAATAAAAGACAGGTGAGATAAAGTGAACATAATGGCAGTTTCATTTTGGACTAATCCTTTCGCTAATGCATGTTCGTTGATATTATTTTGCCGGGATTTTGTGCTAACATTGTAGCCCTCGTCAGGCTAGGAGCAGAGCAGAGTTCTGGGCCGTTAACAGCATCATTTATAGAGGAATTATTAGCACGCTTTTAATAAATGGTTTCCATTCAGAAAATGTCTGCACGGGCTACATCCTTGTCGATCTTACACTTTGCTTGTTTATCTTGTTTCACATTATACTCCCATCATTCTCGCCTTGCCGTCTAACATTGCTACCGTTGTTTTGCTAACAGCCAAAATTTAGCTTGCGAGACAACTCAGCATAAAACACACGAGACGACCATTGTGCAATCGCGTCTGAGCCAAACATATGAGCACATTTAAAACAAATATTTTTCACCCTGAATGACACACAACTTCTCATATGACGTCTTTCATAGTAACCCTGAGCATCTGACCACTTGATCAATTAGAGTGAGTAGATGATATATCACTTTTATTTATGTCCCTGGGCTAGATACGATTAGTCCACATCATGTTTTTTATTTGTTTTGTTTTGTGCAAGGACACCAGATTTACATCTATAGTTTAAGATAGGTAAATAAGTTCTAAGCCGTTGTGTCACTCGACTCATTGTGGAAAAATACACAGTTGATTTATTTATTTGTATATCAGATATAAGTTATTTAGCTCTTATTTTTGGAGCTATACAGTATGCATTATTCCAGTATTTGTGAGACTGTATGCTTCTGGCATATTTATTGAAGATTCGTAGAAGGAGACTGGCTCGACTGGCAGGAGGACAGACCTCACAGCCAAACACCCCCCTCAGCACACCCCTGACATCCCCTCAGAGAGAGACTCCACCTGGACCCCTCCCTGGGCCCTCAGGTGCTACATCCCATCCCCTGCCACCAGCTGCCTCCCAATCATTGGGGCTCAATACTCACAGTGGTACCCCTGCCACATCCCCCATCGGCACCACTGGTAAGAACCACAAGCTATATATTTATATATGTGTGTGTATATATGTTTACAATATGTATATGCACACACACACACACACACACACACACACACACACACACACACACACACACACACACAATTAGGATACGTAAATAAGGGTTAATAGTCATATTTTCTTGACTGAGTGAAAATATATTGTGTCAGGGGTAATTGAGATGTCAGTTTCTTTTCAACTTTCTTTGGATGTCAGGAACAATAGTGAAACCTCATCAAGCTGACGAAAAAGTCTTGTCACATATGCATCTGGAGGCTTACCTGGGAGATACACATCATGGTGTCTTCAGTTATATGGAAATGGATCTTTGTGTTTGGGATGTTGATGTTTGAAAAGTCATGTAGATTAAATTACATCAACACAGTTGCACACAGCAACAGTGCCCCTGTTTGACATCAAGAGTGGCCTCTGCACTATACAGTGAGAGCTGACGCTTTCATGTACTGCTCTAGAACATGCACTGGTATAGCAGTCCCTTGGCATTGTTTAATGGTATGCACTGATGGGTCTTATTAGGCTGTGTTTTAGGCCTGTTCTAGATTTCATATATGTGTAGCAAAATATTTGGTTGTGTTTTCCTGTTGTTCCTAACACACTTATGGGTTCAATTACTCTTGAATTTAAGTAGGATGGAATGTTGATAAAACACTCTGTGTACTTATTGTGTTGGCAGGGTTCTCACCATTGAGCTGGAACTTTTGTTTAAATTAGCTCAATGGAAACGCCTAATGATACACATTTGAAAAAATATCTGTAATCGTACCATTATACCTATATTCTAAAAAAATGTTGTCTAATCCATGGGGTTAATTTATGTAACTCCTAAATACCTGCACCCGGAAGTTTTGGTGTGGCAATGAGATCATTATGTATTACACATGATGGCTTTCCCCAAAATCCGTATGATGCTTCTAAGTTAGTCGTGTGTTCTGTTTCTGCAGGTGTGGCATATGGTAGTCAGAGCAGTGAAGGTGTGAGCTCCCTCTCCAGCTCCCCCTCCAACAGCCTTGAGACTCAGTCCCAGAGTTTGTCCCGGTCACAGAGCATGGACATTGACACTGCCTCCTGTGAAAAGAGGTAATGGGGAAAAACAATATTGTACCGCAAGTATCTAAGGTTTAAAAATGAAAGTATTTTAATAGTTGCTCTACAATGTAGATTTTGAGTCTCAATTCCTTACCTGTGATTATTAGTGGCACCCTGAAATAATGTAAGTCTCTCATACCAAGTTTAAAACTTTTAAATAGTGGCAATTTTTTCACTATTTACCATGGATATGAAAAGAAGAGAGGCAAATTAGAAACTCTGAATGGGTTATTGATGTGCAGGCATGTACACAGTCAGCTTGGGCATTTAGAGATTGTGCTAAGCTTTTTTTTGTGTTATTCCAGCATGTCCCAGGTGGATGTAGACTCAGGGATAGAGAATATGGAGGTTGAGGACAGTGATCGCAGAGAGAAGAGGAACCTGACTGAAAAGGTAAATGGAACACAAGCTGAATTTTATACTTGCTTTGGGTGAACCTTGAAATTACACTTTTAATGGTTGCAGTATCGATGTGCAAGGATTTCAGTCAGTAAACCAGACAGAATTTAAATACCAAATTTAATGGTGGACATACATTTACAAGTAATTCATCAAATGGATCTTTTTAGATTTACCCTGTATACATTGAATGAAATGTTGCCAGTTCATATTTATTTTCTTAATATAGAGGTCAATGACAAAAGTCATAAGAATTGAACCCTTTGGCCCTTTACTTGCTTGACAGTGTAGGCTATGATGATTCTGCTCATTTTTGTCTCATGGTTGGATCTTAGGAAACCTCAGCAAACTCAGATGTCTCAGAAGACCAGGCTCTGCAGCTCATTTGTAAGATCCTCCGTGTATCTTGGAAGGAGCAGGATAGAGATGTCATCTTTCTCCCTTCGCTCGCAGCGGAGTTCCAGCAGAATCCTAAAGAGGGTAAATCTTTTAACTCTTTCAATAAAATGCAGAATTGCTTTGCCGACTGAAAAGGCTTTCCAGTTACAGATTCTGTTGTTTAGTAACAAGATTGTTACTTATTTTGTCTCCTGAAGTATATGCTGACTTCAAAGACCTGATTGGGCAGATCCTGATTGAGGTCTTAATGATGTCCACCCAGTCCCGTGTCCACAACCCTTTTGCAAGCTTGACCGCCACCTCACAGCCAATCGCAGCCGCCAAATCCGCTGATCACCATTTGACACTGGTGCAGCCATCCAGCCAAGGTGGCAGCCCTATGGGCCCTGGTGTTGGGTCTTTTGGAGCCAGCTCTCTGTCTAGGCAAGTCCTTTACACTCAGTATCATGACCTCTGATAACAGTGCTCCTCAGATACACATCAAGGCTCTGGACTCCTCACCTGGACTCCTCGGTAGTGGTTTAATGAATTAATATCTAAGGCACAGTGCTGACTTGGCATGAAGATGTGTCCTTGGTGATCCCATCATAAGTGGAGAGCTCACAAATACACTGACTACTTATCATAATGACCTGAGAAAATAAGAACCACTGATTTTACATTCGTGTTTAAAGGTCAGCAGTCATAATATTCTATATATTATTAGGGTTGGTGTCTTTTTTTGTAAAACCTTTAAAAGAGAGACCCTATGGGGAAGCTAAGAGGAAGTAAAGCCATATAAAGATCAATTGTATGTTTGCAAATCTGTTGAAACATTTTTTGCATTTTGGCACAAACTTAACTCTCAGGTTCAAAGTCTGTGCTCTCTGACTAGTACCATAGTTTCCTTCTTGTTTTTCACTAATTGTGTTATTTTTGTTACCACTTTTCCCTTCATATTGGAGGTTACATAGATTATTGTAAACTATAGATTGCTGCCTCTTTTTAAAAACAAAAAAGACATTGGAACACACTGACCAAACTGCATTTTAAATTTTTGGAACACTAAAGGATTAGAAAGCCAAGTTTATATGTCATTTGCATAGAAGTAAATCAAAGTGCATTTTACAGTGATGTAATATTACATGAAACTGAAAAGGATTCAAAGAAGAAAATTGCAAGTTTAGTAATTTATTTGCCCCAAGTGTAATATTTTCTGACGTTTAAGTGTATTACGTTTAGCAGCTTTTGGGTTTGAACAGTGCAGCTTCATTATTAGCACTATTTAAAAGCCACAAGTTAGACTGACTTTCACTCTCTATTTTCCTTGAGTTAGGATTTGTGACATAATTATGTTGTCATCTCAACCAAGTGACCATGCATGAAGTTCACCCAGCTTTGCATCTGAGTGGGTTCAACCATAGCACCACCTCACAGCCTTTGTCAAATCAAGTTGTGTTTTTCCAGTGTCCATGTTTTTTTCAGAAGAGGATATTCAAACTGTATTTTGTTTGCCAAATTAACATGTGGTCATTTTCTAGAAGTGGAAGTTTGTTTTCATTATTATCATTTAGTATTCAGACTTTACACAGTTACTGAAATTTTCAGTACAGATACATGTACTGCTATATTACTGTAACTGGCCCTTTTTTCGTTTCCCTTTTAGCTAGTTGAGCTATATTTTGACTGTGGTTAGCCTGGCACAGAACTTGTTCTGTATTTTCTTTATCCTCAACATTTTGAAACCATAGGCAAAACGCTCATTGCTGGTTAAATTTTAACTATTCATTCAGTCTTTGAACACAGATATATTTATTTGTGTGTTGAACAGGAAAGTAAGAGCTGATCCTAAATAACTTCTAGTGTGTGGGGATGCAATTGAATGCCACCAGTGAGCTTTTTTTGCTCAGAGTAACCCACACTTGATCGGGTCACCATAGGTGTCATGTTAGTGCCACATCTTAATTATCATCAAGTGATTTGAAACGGCAGTTCTTCTCCAAGTACTTCATGTTTATTTATATTCAATTCTGTTTTTGGCATTGTCACTCACCAAGCTTTGCCAATCACCCTCCCATCAATATTGTCCACAGTCTGTATGGGTGTGGTAGCCCTTACCCAATGTCTCTGGATGCAGCCAAGAGGACCTCTCCATCTCTGCCCACTCCTAGTACCCCCTCAGTGCCTTCTACATCTTCTACTCCTCAATTCATTGTTCCACCAAGCCCACCCTCTGCTGCTGCTCCGAGGCACTCCCTCAACCCACCATCTGCCCCCATGCCTATCTCCCAGCGTTATCGACCTTACTCTGTCACCTCTCCCTGGGGGGCACCATCCCCATCCAGTTCAGGCCACAGAGGAATTGGTGCCTTCGGACCCTCTACTAGCCCTGCCGGGCCATCTGTTCCTCCCAATACTCCTGTTCCTCTGCCGTCACCTAGCCCCCAATCTTTTTCCTTTGGCTCACCTATGCCTCACAGCCAACTTCCCCCCACACTACCTCTTTTGGTGCCTCCTTCTCCCAGAATGAATACCAGACAGACTGCCTTTTCTTCCAGGATCCCGCCATCTAGGTATCTAATCTACCATTTGCATGTCAGTTTGTTGTGAAAACAACCATACTAAAGGCTTAAACTAATGTAACCTAAAAGGTTGGAGGTTGAATGTCATTTGAGCAGTTCAACACTAAATATTTGGCCAAAGTATCTTAATAGTGACTGTTAAATGACTTCATGCACATTGTTCACATGAAACAGACTTTAACCAATGCAATGCAGTTGCAACATCAATTCAAAAGGCTAACATTACTTTTTTTTTCGAACAAATAACTTGATGGAAAACAGGGTTTGATAATGTTCAATAGAATACTACCAAAGGCTATGTGCAATGATATTACAGTCATATGTAGGGTTAAAAAGAGCAATTCAAATGTTGCCATTGGCTTGGGTCAAATTTTCATTTTAAGCATCTCATCAGCATACATTGCAACAGTTTTATTAAATTTGTTCATATATTGTACAAGAAAACACACTGTAAGAAAGAAAACACCTAGTTTACCTTTGCACATAATTTACACATAATGGGATTCTCCTTCCATTGGCTCTCAGATAAGCTACGTGATTAATTATAGTGCTCAGCTGCATCATCAGGAAGAAAAAATAAGACTGTATTAAACAAAAAAAAAATCACAAAAGGTAATCTCACAGTATTCATGAAACACTGTCACATTATTCTTTAGTGCCTCCATCCTCCCAACCCTATTTCTTGTGTGTTACCATTCCAGATTTGTCACTGTTTTTCGACTTCCTTCTGTCTCTCAATGCTTGGACTTCCTCCTTTTGTTATTTATTTTTATTTTTCCCTCAATCCTTCTGTTTTTCTTTGTCATGTTAGCCCCTTTTCCCTCCTGTTGTTTGCCCTCTCTGACATGTCTCAGGACAGCAGTGATGAAGATTCTGAGGAGGAGGAGGATTTTTCACGGGTTCAGTTTGGGTCCAGGTACACTGCTGCACGGTGTGTTTATTTGTGTGTAGACGCTTACTCAGTGATGGCCCTACTGCATGCACCAGTGGGCTCAAGAGACTTACAACCAATAGCCCCAAAACACACCACAGTAGGTTTTTGAAAGATGAACTAATGAGGGGTTTGTTATCTTTAAGTCTATTTGAACATTTTGGATTAAGATTTACTATTGTTTTGGATTGTTGTGGAAACTACCTGCCCATGTCTGCTTTAGAAGTGGATCATGCCTGCTAGTTTTTGTCAAGTTTACCTCCTGTTAAAATTTTGTAAGATGTAATTTACTTGAACTCAAATGGCTTCCACTTTTTTGTATAAAGGACGTTGTTGCATACTGTAGCATTATAAAGCTAGAGAAACTACACAACACAAGGTAACACAATATTTGCATGGTTGATACACTGTGTAAAATATGTAAAGTTAGACTCTGTAAAAAGTATAAAGGTACTGTGACTTACAGCATTATGGACATGTATACAACTGAAGTAGAAATGGCGGAGCTGGAGTGAAGTTGCAGCATTTGTTATAGCTCCCAAGTTAAAATACAAAAAATGGAAAAGACAAAATACAACGCAAGTCATATCATGGGACGCTTTGTGTTGTCATTTAACAAGATAAGTATTTTATTTGTTTAAATCATGTTTTCACTTGATGCCGTTTTAGCACTGGGTGGTAATCAATGGCTGTGATATGGTTACAAGGCCTGTACAAACAGTAACAAAGCTAATTACCTCCTCCTGTTTGGTGTGCTCCGTAACTGCTGGCATGCAGGTTTTGCATTTAAAGCTGATCACTAACAGCAAATTAAACCCAAATGACCTAAGTGGCCCAGATGATTTCTATGCTGGCTTAAGATAACTTCTGCAAGCAGCATATGACTTTTTTTTTAATTGAACTCCTTTTTTTTTTCTTTTTCAAGAGTTGCATAAAGATGCTACAATGCTGTCACTAACGCCTTTAGTATTTTTCTTTCAGATGCTGAGAAACAGAGGTGGAGCTTGTTAACCATATATAAATGACTGTGTTAAATGCTAACAGTCCATCCAAGTTCTGTGGCTGTTTGCTGTAATTTAATGTTCCTGTTGGTCTTTGTTTCTTTGCTAAGCTGTGGTCTGTTGTGTGTTTCTAGTCTTGGAGCATGTGGAGGGGGGATGTCCTGTGATTCAGCTGGTGACCGCTTCACCATTGAAGCGTGCAAAGAGACAGAGATGCTGAACTACCTCATTGAGCGTTTTGACAGTGTTGGCATGGAGGAGAGGAAAGCTCCCAAGGTAGTGATGTCCAAATATTGCTACCACTCAGCTAACATCTATTTGTATTAAAATAAGTTTCAATCAGTATGTTTTGATGTACTCTTTAAGTATGCTCACGACAACAAGTATGTTATTCTCTAAATGTTTTTGTTCAGTTAGTTGGGAGATGAGCAAGGGTTTTGCATCTCTCAAGAATACTCCTCAGTCAACTCTTAACTGTTTCTCTGAAATAGACACCATTGTTTTGATCATTCCTCTGTTTTCTCCCTCCTACCTGGTTAATTTCTCCCTCAAGATGTGTAACCAACCAAATGTTTGCCAGCTTCTCAGCAACATTCGGTCCCAGTGTATATCTCATGTTGCTCTGGTCCTGCAAGGCACCCTGACCCAGCCACGGTAAGGAAGCCTGAATTTTTTTTTTCTTTTAATGATCATTTTTATACACACTATTCCTTTTTCTACTCTCAACCCTGATAATGGGTACCTCCTCAATTTCCCCTTAGACACATTATTTATTTATTTCTGACATGGTTTTTCTCTGTGTTGACTACTTGTAGAAGCCCTCTGCAGCAGTCTCTGCTGGTACCTTATATGCTGTGTCGGAACCTTCCGTGCGGTTTTATTCAGGAACTGGTGCGCATTACCCATCAGGAGGAAGAAGTCTTCAGACAGGTACCATTATCAGACATGAACAGTACACATTCATTCACCAATTGCTATCTGTTGTTAAACAAATATGTTTACCGAATGAGCACTGGTCCAATACAGCTAAGAAAAACATAGAATTTCTTTTTCAACATAGCCTAGTGGTGAGTAATTTCTTCATCCATTATTGATTTTTTTTTAGAAAAATTAATTTTCTGGGACAAAAGTAAAATATTGCAGTTGGGCATGCTTTAGCTGAGTGGTCAAACGCCATATCACACGAGTTCAGTAAACTGAGGCAAGAATTTCTGATTTGCTTCCTTGTGTCTGGTAGGACATTGCTTTATTTGATTTCCCTTCCCCTGTTCCTTAAAGTCTGACTGTCTGTATCCATTCAAATAAACAAAAAATATTCCAAACATAATCATTTAACACATTTGGCATGATAGACAACGTAGTACGAATAGCACTGTCATTGCTTTGAAAATATAAATAATGCACATCATCCTCATTAAATGGTAAGCACAAGATTGTTAAAAACAAAGTAAAATATCTGTAGGATGACACAATTTCAGCACAGAATGAGAGTAGAGGTCATTTCCAACAGTAAAATGTATCCTACCTTTGATCTTTCAGGACATTATTTCCTTCCAACTGTCCAGGGCAGACTCTACAAAATTAGAACCTATAACCCTTTTTGAGTCGATTGCAGAGGCCTTCGGAGACTGACGCGTTTTAGACGGTTGTCCTAAAACTTTTCCTATAGCAACATCTTTTTACAAATGTATACAGTGTTAAGATTTTCCCTGGGAGCTCACAATAGACCACCTTAAGGAAACATGTTTGTTTTATTTTGTTTTATTTTGTTTTTCAGATCTTCATTCCCATCCTCCATGGCCTTGCGCTTGCAGTGAAAGAATTTTCCTTTGACAGTGACAACTTTAAATTCCCCCTCATGGTAAAAATCTGTCTCTGCTCTCTCTCCAATAATAAGCAATGTTTATATAAATTTGACTGGGTATAATGTGGGCTGTCATACTGTATTGCTTGAATTATTAAGGTTCTTGCGGATGGAAAAACAGCTAGTAAACAGCTTTGGAACTACATGTCAGTATGTGCTTTTGCACACATTGACACAAGTATGCACTGTAAGATTTTTACTTAGTACTCCGACTATCCTAATGTGACTTGCATACTGTATCATTCCCTATCCGTTTGTCTGTCTTTGTCCGTCTATCTAATTTATGACCTTTAGAATTTGGATGTTTTCAAAAGTTATCTTCATGGGTTTATTGGACAACTTCAGTTATGTCTCACAAACAAGTAGATAAAATCGTAGATTATTGACACTGTCAAACTGGCTTTTCAGTTGTCTGAGTGCTACATCTGAAATTCTGTGCTCGCAACTGTAACCATAGAATTAAAGGTCTTGGTTCAATGATTTGTCTTGAATGTTTTTCAGGCATTAAGTGAACTTTGTGAAATCAAGTTTGGGAAGACTCACCCAGTGTGCAGTTTGGTGAGTATGTTGTTGGATACTCAACACTTACCTATGGCTATCATGAGCATTCATGATTCATAATATTCAACGAGGAGTTTTCTTTCTTAAGTTGAGTTTAAATGAAACTGAGTTTCAAGTATTATAAATTATTGTCCTGATAATTGATATTAAAAATATACAATAAATTGATATACGCTTTTTGTTGGAAAAAATATTGGGCCTATTTTTATCAATTTAGCTGTCAGTTGAATCAATGCTGCTCTTTCTCCCATCTGCTGAAGGAAGATAATCTTGGTATGGGATGTACACTCATGATTTTGCACGGTAGAAAATGAGCCAGTGTAGTATGAAAATGTAATCCTGATGTTAAGTCCAATTTACATAATCTAGACTGATGCATGTGGACTGGGGGAAAAAAAGCAATGCGCTAAACAACCTTAAAGTTCCTGGAGTAGTTCCTAAGATGATTTTCTAAAAGTCTACCTTTCCTTTGGACGTAAGATGATAATCATAACTAAGATGGTTCTACCTTGCAGGTCACATCCCTTCCTCTATGGTGTCCCAAACCTCTTAGCCCTGGCTGTGGCAGAGAGATCCAGAGACTGTCCTACCTTGGAGCCTTCTTCAGTTTATCTGTATTTGCTGAGGACGATGTAGGTTAAATTACTCATTTTCATGTTCACCACCAAGCATCAGTGTCAAATTGAAATGTAATCTCTACATCTGAAAAATCAAAATCTAAATTTTGTCTGATAGAAACCAACCACCTCTGTAAAAAAAAAACAAAAAAAAACCTGCAAGTTGTACAACATATAGATATTATATGTCTGAACTCTATGCTTTTTTTTGTGTGTTTAGACCAAAGTAGGAGACAAGTATTTCTCTGGGCCAGCAATTACAGTCGAGAATACCAGAGTCGTCAGTCAATCCTTGCAGCACTACCTGGAGTCAGCAAGGGTAAATCTCTAACTCTCTCACATCGGTTTCTGTGTTTACTGAGGGGACATTACTGTATCAAAATTGTTTTCATGTTTCTCCAGGGTGACTTGTTTAAAGTTCTGCACAACATCTTACTAAATGGGGAGACGCGTGATTTAGCTCTTAATTACATGGCAGCTTTAGTCAACTACAATGTGAAGAAAGCCCAGATGCAGGTAACTGTCACATAAGTTTTATACTTATGAAAAATGTTTACACACACAACTTTATTTTCTTTCTATCAGTTCTCTGATAATTGGCATGTATTTCAGAATGTAATTAGATCACGATGAGTATATTCAGAATTATATTTAACTCATAGTTAAATTCTTGCTTCTTTTCCCCAGACGGATGACAAGCTTGTGTCAACAGATGGGTTCATGCTCAACTTCTTGTGGGTCTTGCAACAGTTGAGCATGAAGATAAAGCTTGAGACTGTGGATCCCTATTACATTTTTCATCCACGGTGTCGCCTTGTGGTCAGCCCAGAGGAGACACGTCTAAAGGCTACTATGGAGGAACTGAAGAGTTGGTTGACAGAACTACGTAAGTTGATATAAATCTAATATCTGAGTCTAACTCGCCTATAGAGCATCTGTCCAACAGTCACTCTTCTGTGTGCTTTTGCTAAGGAATTCAATATGGTATTCTTGTCTTGAGTATGAGTAACCTACTACCATTTTAAGCCATCAGATGCTTATTCAAACAAATCCATGTTCCAGTTCCTACATTTAACCAGCTTAGTGTTTTTTTTAAGATATTGGAATTTATGTTTGATTACTTTTGATGGGAGGGTATGCTAATGATACACAGACTGTCTTTTATTTCTTAAGCTCACTAATAATAGTTGGGTGTTTAGTACTTGTCATCCTACCTCAGGGGAAAATTCAAATGGATCAATTTCTTTCCGAAATTGGTGTGTTAAAATGTATGATTTATTCAAATTGACAGATGAAGACCCCACGAAGTTCTCAGAACCCAAATTTCCTACTGAATGTTTCTTCTTGACACTACATACCCACCATTTGTCCATCTTACCTGGGTGCAGGCGCTACATCCGCAGGTTGCGAGCCATTCGCGAACTAAACAGGTACCCACTGACGCATGCACATTTAATCTTAGCACACTCGACCTAACTGTTTTCTTATAATCAGGACTGTCGAGGAGCTGAAGAACAGTGAAAGCCAGTGGAAAGACTCTCCCCTGGCCAGCAGACACAGAGAAATGCTCAAACGATGCAAAACCCAGCTAAAGGTCTGCTAAACATCTTAGTTATTTCCTTGATTTTCTCCTTTTTCAGTTAATTAAAACACATACATGTAATTATCTCAAAAACATGTAGCTCTGTGTGTCTTTTAGAACAACCCCGTTTCTCCTTAAATGCTGAAATGTTCTTTTTTCTGAGACAGCATATTTGCAGAGATTTGATCTTTATAATGTCTGACTTTGCCCTGCCAGAAACTGGTGCGAGCCAAAGCTTGTGCTGACGTTGGCCTTCTGGACGAAAACCTACTCCGCAGATGTCTGCAGTTCTACAGCACAGTCATTCAGCTCATCCTTCGCCTGGTGGACCCTGCTTACCCCAAGTGAGTTGGTCACATTTCTGCTTGTTTTGAATTTGTTATTCAAAGAACATATGTGACATGACACACTTTTTACAGCTTTTGCAATTTTTCTTGGTGTTTTTCAAAATATTATTCAATATTTTTTCAATTACATTCCTTTGCATCTTAAACAGCATCAACCTGCCATTGAATGCTGAGATTCCCAAAAGCTTTGCTGCTCTGCCCGAGTTTTACATTGAAGATGTTGCTGAGTTTTTGCTTTTTGTTGTGCAGTAAGTTCAAAAATTGTTCTTTTTAACAATGTTTTTGTTGTTGTTGTCCGTACAAGTGATTCAGTTTTAAGATATAATCTATCTGTTCCTGCCTGTCTCCCAGGTATTCTCCCCAGGTTTTATATGAGCCTTGTGTACAAGACATTGTCACCTTCTTGGTGGTATTCATCTGCAGTCAGAACTATATCAGGAACCCCTATCTTATTGCAAAGTTAGTAGAGGTTCTGTTTGTCACCAACCCTGCTGTGCAGCCTCGTACTCAGCGATTTTCTGAAATGATGGAGAACCATCCATTATCAATCAAACAACTGGTCCCTGCCCTTATGAAGTTTTACACCGGTGAGCTTCACTCTGCATAGTCACTCTTGTGCTTTTCACATAGTAAGAGATTCTGTCTATTGTCTACAAATGGAAGTGATAATTTTTACCACTACTGTGATTTAATCATGGATGATCGGGAGGCTGTAACGTCCAACTTGTTTTTCACTATCTGTCCTTGTCAGATGTTGAGCACACTGGTGCTACCAGCGAGTTCTATGACAAGTTCACTATAAGGTACCATATTAGCACTATCTTCAAGAGTCTCTGGCAAAATATTGCCCACCATGGCACCTTCATGGAGGAGTTCAAGTGAGTTTGAGTTCAAGAACCAGTTGGTCAAAAATATGATGCAATTTAAACTTTACCAACATCTCTTGTGACCTCATCTGTTTGTTTCTCTTTTCTTATTTTTATTCCCATTTAGCTCTGGAAAACAATTTGTGCGCTACATCAACATGCTGATTAATGACACCACATTCTTGTTAGACGAGAGCCTTGAGTCACTAAAGCGTATCCATGAAGTTCAAGAAGAGATGAAGAATAAGGAACAGTGGGAACAGCTGCCAAGAGTGAGAGCTCAGCTAAATTCTGCTATATTTTCCACTTTTTAAGTACATGCAGACCAAGCAGTCATTTTTAAGAGAATTATTTCAGCAGGTTAGCTCAATGTTAAGTAAAACACTCCAGTCACTTGCTAAACTCACAACACAACTAGAAAGACAAAAATGCAACTATGATATTAACGAGGATTACAGTGGTTATAGTGTGAGAAGAGTCACATTATCACTGTTACTTACTCAGTCATGCACTGTACTTTAGCATATGTACTCAGGGTTGCAGAGTAGAACCTAATAACACAGGTTGTTTGGGTGTTTGCAGGAGCAGCAGCAGAGTCGCCAGTCTCAGCTGACTCAGGATGAGCGAGTGTCACGGTCTTATCTGGCCCTGGCCACAGAGACCGTTGAAATGTTTCACATCCTCACCAAACAGGTCCAGAAGCCTTTTCTCAGGCCTGTGAGTGTCAATGCCCGCACAAACAGTTTGATATTTTTATAAATTGTCAGATGAGCAATGACTTATGCTGCGCCCTCTGCCTTTAATGGTCAATCTTAATTCAACAAGCTAACTTTGCAGTGATGCCTCTTATTTCTGCAGGAGCTGGGGCCACGTTTAGCTGCAATGCTGAACTTTAACCTTCAACAGCTGTGTGGGCCCAAGTGCAGAGACCTGAAGGTGGAAAATCCTGAGAAGTATGGCTTTGAGCCCAAGAAGCTCCTGGACCAGCTGACTGATATCTATCTGCAGCTAGACTGTGCTCGCTTTGCTAAAGCAATCGCAGATGACCAGGTTCGAGCTCCCCCAGATCACATTTGTAATTCTTCTCCTTATACTTTCAGCTTTTCCCTTCAGGGATTGCCACAGCAAATCAACTCCTCCATCTAACCATATTTTCTATATCTTCTTCTCTCACATTGATCACAGAAAAAAACCTTATCCTTTAAAGCATTGATTATGGAGAAAAAAAATTCTTTAAATGATAAGACAAATGGATGAGAGGTTTTTTTTATGAAATATGGTCATGAGATCAGCAAGTGTGTTAAGTCATGTCTATCCTCAAAGCCAAATGGCCTGTTAAACTAGAATTAATACTCTGTTCTATTTGTAGTGAATATAATTCATTGTCTGACCCCATCCATCTTGCCTCTTGTCAGAGCAAGATTCACTGTTTCTGAACACTTACCTCTCAAATAGTACACATTTGGAGTGTTTGCGTATGAAAATCACATTATTTGTGACATATTACAATCCAATACAAAAATACATTACACAATTTATGGACATGAATTTAGTCTTTTTTTGTCTTCCCCAAATAGACAGCAGATGGTGACTGATTTATTTTGCACAAAGAAGAGCATTGTTACATGTCTTCCTGAGTAAAACATGATAATAACTTGGTAAACTAGCGTCCTGTTAAGAGTAAAATAGATGTTGGTCTAGGGTTTTGCTGCTTTGATTATGGGGGGAAAGGGGAGGGTCACAACCGCAGAATCAGAATCTGGGTCAGTGTAACAATTATGATACCATTTTCTTGAAACTGGAGTTATTCAGCTCTTTCTTTGAGCCTGTTGGTATAATCACTTTTAGTGGCTTACAAACAGAAAGATTAAGAATGTTGCTATTTTGCCTCTACACCACCGACTTGTCTGTATACTTTTCTGTAGGTCACATGTTGGGAAGTTATGTTTAAACATTGCTGGCGTTTGTTTTCACAAGAACACTGCACTACAAACAGGCACAATTTGCACAGACAAAACTGCAGTGTTTGTAGTGTTTAACATTTGCCCACATCATTCCTGTCTGCAGTTCCCTTTGTAATGTTCTCCTTTTGGTCTCTGCAGCGTTCATACAGCAGAGAGCTCTTTGAGGAGGTTATCTCCAAGATGAGGAAGGCTGGTATTAAGTCCTCTATTGCAATTGAAAAATTCAAGCTGTTATCTGAGAAGGTGGAAGAAATAGTCGCCAAAAACTCCCAGTCAGAAATGGACTACAGTGATGCCCCTGACGAGTTCAAAGGTTTGTGTCTGTGTTTCTGTGAAGTGTGTATAAGCACCGTACCTGCAACTTCCAATTTCAGATAGTTATATCGGCTTAAGTAGCACTGCAGCGCTCCACACTGGAATGTGTTGTGTGACATAACCAATGGTGTTTTTATTACCTAAAAGGGGATTTATATTCGATTCCTTTTTTTTGTTGTTGTTGTTGTTGTTTTTTGTTTTACGTGTTTGTGATATTATGAAAATCCAGTCTTATAAACAAACAAGTATATTCCTTTAGCGTGTTATGAAGCCAGCCAAACTGCTCTACAAGTGAAAGATTTAAGATTTGAACCACACCTTATTACAATGCAAATGATCACAGAGGCTAAGAAAAAAAAAGGAAGCTCCAAAAATATTGTACACTAGCAGTTTGTCAGCCAATTAGATCAGGAGAGCTTGTACTCAAATTACAAGCAATTTCGACTCAGTTTTGAATCCGCAGGGACATGTATGATCAAAAGAGGCAGACCATTCGGAAGTAATGTGAACTTTGACTTTCAGGTTCAAAAGTGTGGCATGATAAGAGATCCATTTCAGAAGATCTGCAGAACCTGAAGGTTGTGAACTAACTTAGATGTTCTGTGTTATAGGAGATGGTTAAGCGACTCTAGCTCCTAAAAACAAACATCGAGACCCTAAACACATTCAAAAGCTGACTGGAGACTAATGTTGGCTGAAAGAGGACGAAAGTTTTCTCTCTTCTTGGAAACAACCTGAAGTTGGGCAGCAACATTTTTCAATCATCTTATGACTAAAAGACAACTGAAGATTATAGCCCAGGCCACCAATTCTATATAACCTCTTGCAAAACTTTGTGGCAGTTTAGATTTGGCTGACTGATGATTTTTAGTACAAGAAAGTGTTATCAACATTTCATGGTTGGAGATTTGTTTCTGATATAACTTGATGTTAACATATTGATATAAAAGAGAAGAGGGCCCAGGATGAAGCTTTCTGGGACCTCACAGCACAGTGCTTGCTACAGTGAAATAAAATGTCCTATGTTGAATGAGAAACTTACTGTATATTTGTGATATTTTTGGTGAAGTAGCATTGAGCGATCATGTTGCAGTCTCAAAAACTATTTACGGTTAATTGTTTCTGTTAACTTTAATTTTTCATTTTGCATTTAAATATAAGACATCACGGGATTGTTGTAACGGTTGACCATGGTTTCTGGAAAAAGTAGAGATTGTTCAATTAAAAAAAAAAAAAGACTAATGCATGTATTAGAAAAAATGTACATGTTTACTCCTTGTACACAACATTATTTGTTAGATATCTAACATGACAGTTGGTCTGTGAGGACAGAACTCTGTCTCTGTTGAATCGCAGACATGCAGGGGATTTGGCAGCTCTTAGGGGTCATATAGACAACTTAGAGCAAAGCTATCCTATAACCACCGAATTAATATAAAAGAACGTGGGCCACATACCTCGTTTAATTCTCAGATATTACAGCCTACCCACCACAGTCAACTGGAGTGTGTCGCACAAGAGGCGCTGGTATCAGCTTTCTTTGTGGTTAAAGCTTCCCATGCCAAGTTTTATTTTTGTAAAGCACCAGGCCCGCTGTAACAATCATGTGACATTTCAGTGTAGGACACTTCATCAAATGCTCTCAAGTGGCATACATTATTTATTGGTGTTTGCCTGCATGTGAAATACTCTTATCTTTTGGATAGTTATTTACTCACAAAATTGTTTCAGTAAAGCAATTCTCACATTGGTGTCTGAATATCGAATAAAGATCAAGCTTAGTGGGACTAATTATGCATCAAAACATGCAAAATGCAAATGATCAAATAGCTTATAGCTAAATCTACTGACATATGAACAAGTATTGTTTGCTCTTTTTCCTTTTTTTACCTTCAAACTTTAAATGCTAAATGTTTACTGCTAAATGGTCTCTCTGTCATTCAGTCTGAATTCTCATACGACTGTGTTTCAATAGACCCTCTGTTGGACACCCTGATGACTGACCCTGTGATGCTGCCTTCGGGGAACATCATGGACCGATCTATCATCCTCCGCCACCTGCTCAACTCGCCCACTGATCCCTTCAACAGGCAGCCTCTTACTGAGAGCATGCTTGAGTCAGGTAACGTCATTTGTTAACAGTTAACAGTAACTACACATAAAGCAGTTTTTTTTGAGGTGGTTATGCAATAAAGAGAAAATGTTAAAGAGAGTATGAAATATCAAACCAATTACATAGTCTAATATTGCAGAAAAGAAAGTGAACTAAGTGTGATGACTGACCGATTTGTTTGAATCTTATTATATGCTTCTCACAATCTGTCTTTCTTTCTATAGTCTCTGAACTAAAGGAGAGGATCCAAGCATGGATGAGAGAGAAACAGGGTGGACGACCTGTCTAAGGACTTCATGTCACAAACACCTGTCCTGGAAACTTTCATCGGGGATCTGACCAAATTGACTGAATTCAGTGTCGTAGCTACAAAAAACGAGGGGGGTGGTGCGGGGGGTTTACAACTGATTTGATTTTTATTTGCATTTACCCTTTTGTCTCACGCCATGATCATGGTTCTAAATCCAAAACTTAATAAAGTAAAGACTTAAGTTTTTTTTCCTCATGAGTTTGTGTATATATATCTAAATATATACTTATATTTAATGAGAGTTAATTAATGCATTATAATGCTGCAAGTATAAGTTTCCACCTCAGACAGGGTTACCAGCGAGGTGCATTAAGTCACTTCACAGATAATTTTCCTTTATGGTTCTCATTTGTTTTGTAACGTGTATGTTGAAATCATTAAAGACTTCTAATATTTGGGATGGGGCGGTTAGCAATATATCGATAAGGGAGTATGGGATTCTGATCAAATTGCTAGACCCGAGTTTTTATTAGAGAGACTGTTACTTTGAGAAACTTGAGCCCATATAATGTATGTCAGTGTCAGAAAGCTAACAAACATGCACAGTTTGTGCTTGTTGTAGGCAAAGTTTAGAACTGGTGTCATCCATAAAGGATGTAAGCCTAACAACTAATTCACCCTAAATGCCGGCTTCCTTTTGACTACAAGGGGACATTAATCATTGGTTTACCAATATAAAGTTTGCTCGGTTCCCTGATCGTTACATTTTGTCTGCTGACTTTGAATGAATTTCATTCTTGTGGGTGCATGGCCTCATGTCCTGAACCTCCTAAGCGCCTCATGAACAAATAACTCTTACAGGCAAAGTGAAAGGAGCGCAAGAGACTCCAGTAAGACAACCACAACCAACATTAGAGTAAACCATTAATTAAAACTGTTCATTACTACTTAACATCGCATCTCAAGATGGTCTCTCTCAAATCGCACTGTACCTAACTTGACCTTGCTGACCTTAACTGTACAGGAAATGATTTCCTCTAACCAGATACCTGTTTTGGAAGCTAGGATTTTGAGCTGAAATAAATGATGATGTACATTATTTTCAACTCGTCATTATTTGATATTTGCTTTTCTGTGGCAGTATCTTAGTTTTTTTTTTTTGCTTTGACTTTCCTGCAGTAGGCAGCAATTTCCATTGTGGTACTCCTGGTTGACAAACATTTACAAACGCAATACTAATTTACAGTTTGAATTTTCAAAGATTAAACCTAAAATGTGGTGAAATGACTTCAAAACCTTTCCCAAAAAGTACCTTTTAACTTTTCACAATAGTGAGAGAAAAAAACAAATAGTGATAGAAAATGACATTGAATTAGTTGAAAATGTACCAAAAAATAGTGACTCTGAAATCAATGAATCACTGCTCATTTCTGCAGCTTTTAACCATTAGGGGTGGTACACTGGTTTAGCTACTTATGTTTATATCTTGGTACTATTTATTTGCGTAATCAAAAATCTGTAAACACGTGAAGGCGGAAATCATCTGCCTTCAGTACTCGTCAACCTTATTGGCGATGTTTATGTGTGAAAACGTGTCATTAGATCCCAATATAGGAATATGCGGCATTTTACATACTGAAAATGACAGAGTCACTGATTAAATAAAGATAATAGGGCGGCGAGATGCGTGATGCTCATCGCTCGGTAGACGGTGCTGTTCGCGGTGACCCTGGATGTTGCGGTGACAGCGGTGCGGGGAGCGGTGGAGAGAAATCCTGCAGTGTGGCGTCACGATCGAAAAAAATAATAGACCCCACCCACTCTCTCCCGTCGCCCCTTTACACAATGCTTATTGGCTTCTTGGGGCATTAGTCACCGAGAGCTCTTCTCTCATTGGTCTATCATGCTATCAGTCAGCGCGGCCTAAAGGGAGTTGACGTAATCTCTTCGGTAAATCGAGGCAATTTATCAATTCTTCCCTTCGCCTGTGTGCAGATAGACGTCCACCTTTTATCTTTAAGGGGAAACAAACACGTTCAAGGAGTTATTGTTTTTTCTCACGGGTTGTTCCGCTGGAGAATACAGCTATGATGGGTGTCTTTTACGGAAGTGGACTTTATAACAGTTTTTCTGCTCGCAAATTCTGATTGAAAAAAAAACAACACATTTGACGCCCGCTAGCTAACATTAGTTGTTGCCGCTCTTCTATGGTGTCGGTGTTGTCCTGCTGAGAGTCTTCAAACGTGAGTAAAGACACTAAGAGTGTCCACGTATATCATTGAATGCTATCAGTAAACGAGTTATTACTGATTAATTCCAGGCGGTGGGCTGTTGCTGGCAGACGAGCAGTTGCCTGTATTAGCTAACGTGAGTCATAGATGTGCCGAGTGTCTTTTGGGGTTCTGACGTCGCCCTGTTTCCCTAAAGTCCATTCTATTACATTTGCAGAGCATATATAGTCTCTGGCACAGGTAAAGAGTTGTTGTGATTGCAAGGTTATCGCTATTTCTGTCAGGCGTCGGGCGTTTGTTCCGTTTCTTGCAGTATATATTGCGGTTAGTGGCTTCATTGCATCTCTCAATTAACATAAATACGTTGTATTCGTATGGATTAAATGCTCATCCTCCCGTGGATAGTTAATTGTGGACAATGTGTCGAGTCTGCTCTGCTAAAATAAGCATGCAACTCCTCCCTGCACTGTTCCACAACATACAGCCGCGGAGGATTAGCCTACTTCTTATCCTAGCATCGACAAATTTAATCCCAGTATAATTTTTGTAATTAAAGATCTGTGCACGGAGTGAACCACTGGATGTAGCAGACAGACCCAGCTCAATGACCCACTGTTGCCCAAACCAAATAGGGAAGATAGAATTTCATGGGCGTATGCTTTAGCAAGTATGGCTGACTGCAAGGAAGTGGAAAATATGAGATATTTGGCCTATGTAGCTGCGTGGATTTATAGATTCAAATGGTTGTAAACACATTGCAAAATAATTTTAGGATAAATAATGACATTTATGTTTTTACAACGGTATTAGATTTCTTTTTTTTTGTTTAGCAAGTAGTATTTTCCAATAAATGAAGGAACAATGAATGGTATGCATCATCTTGTAGACATTTTGACTTAAAGGTATGATTAGATACTTTTTAGTAGAAAACACTTACATGGTTTCGGAGGGACATGTTTTTGTTGGCTCTTGTAATTGGAATATGAAAGAGTTGCTGTGTTCTAATGGTTGGATTTGCATGAAGGTGTCATGGGACCAGTCCATATTTAATTTTACAGCTTTGCGTTATTTTTTAAAATAACATAAATAATGCGTCTGCAATGCAGATAATTATTTTTTCTTTGCTTCCTTTAGGGGAGACATACATCACGTCTTACTAGGAGAGAATTCTACACAGTAAACATGTCTGGGGCGTCTGTAAAAGTCGCTGTTCGTGTTCGACCCTTCAACTCCAGGGAGATGAGCAAGGACTCAAAATGTATCATTCAGATGCAAGGCAACACAACAAGTAAGTAGTCCAACATGCAAGCATGCATATGGTAACAAACAGGCAAAACCAGATGCGGTGCCCCTCAGCAAACATGCATACATGTCTGCCAAAGGTAGGGTTGTGTATGCCACATGATCTAGCTTGGTCTCCCTTCAGGGCTCTAAGCGAAGAACAGTGGAATGAGCAAACTGAATAGTGGAGCAGTCGGGGACAAACAGCCTGAAAGAGAATAAAAGGCTTACAGAGGGACATTCCTCCTCCTCTGAAGGGGCCTGCATGCCTGAGGAGCCACTATCTGAGAAATGCTGAGTTGGTTTGCAGAAGGACACCCGGGGGTCACAGCCTGGCCTGCCTCCAACCCCCAATTTATTAAGGGTTTATCTCACAGTTTATGTTTTGAGTAGATATTCTGAGTGGCTTTGTATTTATTGATATTTTAACTTTATGGCATACAAAACATTGTTATTAAGATTATAAATGGTTTACTTCTGGATCTTTAAAATGTCGTGAATCTTCATTTACTATTCACGAGATGTGTTATTGTTTGGCAATACATTTCACACAAAAGAAATATGAATGCAGGGCCAATAAAGACAGATTTCAAAAGGCCTAATTGATTTGAAATAATTGTCCTTAATTTCTATTAAGTTTTACAGTCTGTTGATCTGTCAGCAGTTGTCTCATCTTTGAACACTAATAATATTGTATCATTATAGTAAAAAATTGAGTTTGATCTGGAATTGAGATAAATAGGAAATTCTATCAAACTGCATTTGAACTCATTCAGTGTGATCAGGAGGGCCTCTCGCTTGTATCAGCCGTGTTCAAGATAATAGTATAATAAGTGAACAGAAATTTTGACTGTTGCGACTTATTTAAAAGATGATAATTTCATAAACATATACATTAAATAAACGATACATTGATTCCCACCTCCAATTGCAATAATTTTAGTGCCTGAAAACACATGAAACGATAAACAGCAGAGCAAGAAAACCAGAATATTTACCGAGGTCTTGTGATCGAACCTGTGACTGTGAATCATCTAGAGCTGCAAGTTTCTAGCTTCCTCTTTATTCTTTGTTGTCCTTAACATCCTACTCCAGCCAACAAATTCCCACCATGTACCTGATGGTAGCATGGAAATAGATAATGACCCACAATCTCTCAAGCATGTGGTGGCAGTAACTTTCTCAGTAAGTAGGCTTTACTATTTGCTATGGGTGCGTTTGTCAGTCGAAACAGATTCATTAGAATAAGCCTACATGAATTTCTACTATAACATCAAGTGTCCCTACCAGTTATGAATCACTTGCCCTTGATCCCTTCCAGTCTACCAAAGATAAGCTCTGTGTGAAATCTCCAGTCCTTCTAGACTCCATATACTTGGATTTTCATCATGCCAATATCTCTCTGAGGTGCTGGAGGGTGACCTGTGGTTTGTAGCAGAACCGCAGTGGATTGGAATATGCAGTGTTTTGGGGTTTGTCAGTGGTAAAGTGGGAATATGCATTTGTATGAGTGTTTCCATGACTGTATGCAAACGAAAGAAGGAGGCTGCAGTACAGCCTACTCTACCACCTATCACATGGGCAGATTGCAGAGCAGGGAGGGTGGCTGGCATGCTGCCATACTCTCCTTTCATCAGGCCTTCATTGCAGATGGTATGCTGAGAATGCTTTCTTATTAGGATGCTGAGAGGTTGAATGTTGCTCAAACGCACAATTCCATACATGCATCAAGATCATTCTACATGGAGTGTGAAAATATGATCTGTCTGATTATGGCTCAGTGGGCTTCCTCCACATTCTTTCTATCACTGTAAAACTTAATCATACTTAATGTTTTTTTATGGTTACTGTCCTTTTTTATCTAATGAGTAAATCACCCATTACCTCCCTTTGATTTATTTTCTTTTAGATATCTTTGAGCTTTCTCAGTATTGTGATTTGGTATGTGCCATTGGTAATTGTGTAGTTCAATCAGTAAAATGAATCTTCATCATACAAAACAGACAAGTTCATTTGTATCCCTTACAAAAGAACTTCTCAAAGCTTCAGGTGGAAATCTACATGAAGTTTTAACTGCTGTCGACTCTCCACTCGCCTCAATGAGCCTGCTTAAAGCCGCCCATTGTCTCAGCTTTAATGTGCTTGCTCACAGTAATTTTGTGTTCCATAAAAGTTGTTTAATAAGTAGTCATAAGTGTGATTGGGATTGTCATGATTCTGTGATGTGACATACCAAATACAAATAAATAAGGAAGATAGGGAAGGAAGTTTCAAAACTCTGATCACTTAAAAACAGGTCAAATACTGAGCTATGTTTTGGAATATTTCTGTCAAATAGCTGTGGTGTTGCTCCATCAGTTTGTAGGTCATTGTTAGATGTGAGACAAGGCTATGACACTCCCCTTATTGTTGCCTGTCATTCAAGACAACCACACATAAAATGACGAGCAAGGGGAGGAAATGCTGTCTCCCTCTCTCCCAGTCTGCTTTTCAAAATGCATGGGGAGTTTTCAAGGATAGAGGGCAACCATAGAGGCAGTAAATTGATTATCCAGTGTGCAGGAAATGTGGCCAAGGCCTCTGCAGGCTAGCTGGAAACAAGTAAAGGCCCCTTTTAGTTGAAGCTTTTAAACATACCAGAACTAACGTAATTATAAAGGGGTGACGCAATGGTCTATTGCATTAGTTAGTGTTGGCATTCCAAATGTTGAATAGCACCAAGACACCCCAAGCCTGCCTTCATTAGTAAAGTGATGTGTTCTCCACATCAGTCTCTGCGCTGTTATGTAATTTTTGTGTTATGTCCTGGCTAAGCCAGTTAACACTCACTCAAAGACGTATGGCAAAAGATGGTCGATAGGCTCTTCACAGTTCATGTGGAATTGTGGATTTTGTTGTGAATAGAAAAACAGTCCACAGCGGTTTCCAATTTAAGACCAGTTGTCATGCCTAGACAAGATCTACCTGCTTAAATCCACAAAGACTCATTTTTCAATTGATACTTCTGTTTGATCCACCTTCATCCCATTGATTATAGCCTTCAGTATATTATGAAATTGATAAAAATTGAGGAAATAAACAATTATTGCCAAACTTCTTTTTTAATAATATACTTATTAAAGGTTTACATTTGTTCGTTGCTGTTAGTATATATAACAATGACAATTTGAATGATAACATTTTCCAACTTGCATTTTATTGGATCGAACGCTGTCTAGGAAACAAAAATCAACATCGTGATGTTACTTTTTGACAAGTATTTTTCTGTAGATGTAACTCAATCAAAGTCAAATAAAAGTTGGGCTGAGCGGTCTGAATTTCATGTAGACCAGCTGCTCACCTACTGATGATGTCCAATACAGTTGACTCTGTGACACAGAATGAATTATTTTCACCGCAATCATCCATTCTTTTTCATGTCTGGATAATGTCAGGAAAACAAAAATGGAGTGCTTTATTTGATTTTAAAAGCACCTCCAATGGAACTGTGCAGTAACATCAAATTTTTCTTAAACAAGCTGTGTATCTTTATGCAAGACATTGCTTATTTCATTTTTTTCTGGATGAATGAGGCACATATCTGAGATAAACTTGTGTAACTTTGCTTTTGTCATTTGTGCATCACAAGTAGACACAAGTTACCCAGCGAAAAATGCATTTGGTATGAAAATAATTGAAACTTAAAATGCTTCAAAGATCTACTTTAAACCGCTCACAGATCAACAAGTTGATCATAGCTGAAGGATTGGTGAACAGCGTTTTAATGTGACATTGATTACATGGAACAAACCCTCCTTTTGATTTAAACTGAGGTATAATTCATTTTTTTTGTCGACTTTTCAGAAATGGACGGGTTTTCTTTTACATAGCATATCCCAACCAATCTGTGTTTCTTTGGATTAGATTTTGCAAAATAGTACTTTAAGATAAGGATAAAATAATATGACAAACTGCGTAAACCAAATGTCAACTCAACAATTAAATGTTCACCTTTCACATACAGTACAGAAATAAGGAGACCTCTCGTAAAGGTAAATAGATGGTGACCTTACAATACTAAGACGGAGGGATAGAATAAGTAGCATCTCAGGTTACACAGCAGGAAAAGAAATCCATATTTGTAAATGAGTTGCATGAGGTGAGGAGGGAAGTGGAAGTAATTGGGACGATGGTGTGGACCATCATTCTATTGTTGAACCTGCTTCAGACTGGCTCAATTGACCCGATTAGGAGCGGTAATCTGTAGGCTGGCCTCCGGGCGCTATACCCTGCTGCTGTAATCCCTGCAACCACTGTATGGTATACACACAACCAAATACACTTGCTCAGGGTGTCACATTCCTCGTTGGCTCCTGCTGAGATGGATTTGGATCGTCACCCATGTGTCCACATGCACAAAGTTACAGAGCAGATTGGCATTCCAAACTGGCTTCCTAATGAAAAGAGAGGACAAGCAGTCTGTGCATGCTATCAGCTCATTTTCTATCACAGTGTTGGCTGGTCACAAGGACAATTTCAATTTGCAGAGGTTAGCTAGTTTGAGTATGCATTTCTATTAGTATTATGCAACAAAACAACGGTTAGCGAATTACGTTGTATTACACGCCTGCAAAACACAAGACAAGCAGGTATTGCCTCTGTTTTAAGCTTAAATGAATTTGACACAGAACAGGGAAGCAACCAGTGCTTGTCTTTTTTTTCCCCATACAAACACGTGTTTGAAGCGTATTTGTCTTTGTTGTTGGGTAGTAAGATTATTCTGCTAAAATTTTCTTTGCTTTTACGGATCCATCAGAGCAGTTTGTACCAATGTACACCTGTGCTGTTACCTTGCATTTTTGTGACCGAGGCAAAACGATGGTTGCAATGTAAGTGATATTCACTTTCTTTTTTTGTCAAAGTCAAAAAGCATAGAAATTCAGAGGGGTGGGTTCAAAGACTCAACACATTTCTTCCGGGACTTCCCTCTGGATTTGTTTTGCATTATCTGTCCTCGAACTGCTTTTTCTTACACTTTAACTGCAATCACTCTCTCATTTTTGTTTTCATCCTGTTGGTATTTGCAGCATTATGAGACTATATAGAGTCTTTGATTTAAATGCAGTGTATTGTGCAGTGCCAGTGCCAAGACTTTAAAATGCTAATGATTTGTGCAATATGCACTGTGTCATGCATATCATTGTTGTACCAACATCAAACAATACGAACTTTTATGTGTACAAATGAATGAAGACAGTATGAAAATAGTTGACGAGGAAAGAATGGGTCATCCAAGGTATACAGGCATTTTTGAACTATCAAAATCTAATTTTTGCCACTTGATTATTCAGGATGAAACATTTCATAACATTATTATGAAATGGAAAGACGTCTGTTAATATGTTTGCTAAATTATCTTTCTCAAACAGTTGATATTTTTATTGGCAAATTAGACATATGCTGTCACTTGCAAAGTATGATAACAAACCAGTTTTTATTCTATTAACTTACCTGATGACATTTTTGTTAATTGATTGCTCTAAAAAATGTGGCGAGTTCAGTAATTTGTGCCAAACTATTTGGAACAATACATGTTTACAATACCATTATTTTGAATCTAAACAAATCTAGGAATAAAATTTTGTCTAATTTATATGGCACCCTATCTACATTTATCTACCTGTAGTTGTAACACAACACAAATAACTGCATTCTGTGTACCTCAAGTTCAAAATGCAGCCTACCTGCTCATAATTTTCTCTTAGCTTCATTAATCACAACCCACATTTGCGGTTGAAATTAAAAAAAAAAAAAATGAAATTAGATAATTAATTTCAACTCTCCTTGACATTCTGAGGTTGTGTGGTTTTCAACAAATGGATGTCTGAATATAATTAATCCAATTAGTTTTTGTAGTTCAGATTTTGTGCACTTCAAATTAGCTTTATAATAATCATACATAATAAATTGAATTGTTGCACAGTGCCATTTTGCGCTTGTGTTTTGAAATGAATAACGAGCTCCAGCATGGCATTCCATATCCGGGATGCCAGAGGTCAGACAGGGAAAGTGATACATGCCTTAGCTTTCTTAATTACAGGTTCAGTTCTTCAGTTGACCTAGCGCTTGTGGTTTTTCTGTCCACAACTTATGTTGACTATTCACTACCCACTCATTTTTTTGTTGTAGTTATTTGCTAAATTTGTTTAACAGGATATATTAAAGGCTGATTTTTAGGCCTATATTTCTGTTCTTGATATCTACTGGGATTACTTCCCATGATTGACACCATACATTTAGTTTGCAGCACCTACATTCATCCTCTGTCACTCTATCACAAGATGTTTTAGCACCCATGTTTCCTTACAAGTTAACTTTTTGGTGACTTACCCTTGTCTAGAAGCTAGTTGTGGAGCAGCGCCCTTTTACTTCATAGGAATTCTTTGTCTAGAGCAGATGACATTAAGCAGACATCTCTGCTTATGGACATCAGCTCAATGCAAAAGCAAATGATAGCATGGATTTTTTCTTACAGGGATCTCTTTGATACACATTACCCATATTAATTAAGTTTTAAATGTTGAATACAACCATACCTTGGTATACTGTTTTGTACTTGAGAGATAATAGAAATGTTCTTTAAAGATTTTCCTTTTTACTGCAATTTACATTACCATTATTGTTCCCTTGTAAACTTTGGTTTGCCCATATCATGGCCTGAGATATTGCAGACACCTGCAATCATCGAAACAGCAGTATTTATATGTAGAATGTACTGCAATGATCATGCTATTGTGACAGTTGAATTACTTTTTATATGTCCAATTAAGAAAAGCATTACATTTGGAAAAACACTGAATCTCAGGAGATAAGGATTTATACGTCTTCATTTTTTTCTCTGCTCACTATCACCTCCAGTCTGTAATGGGGCTGAGTGAAAACGGAGTAGAGCTGACTTGAATGGGGGGAGGGGAAATGTAAAAGCAGCCACAGAAGCAGAGACAGTGAAAGTCATGCACAAGCTCTACTCACGTGTAGGACAGCGTGAGGCAGCATCAGACAACGTTGCCCAGCTAGCATTAACATTGGTGCAATAGATAAAGCAATGTGTAATATTCATGGATTTGAGCTGTAATGTAATGTTATGTTATGTTATGTTATGTTATGTTATGTTATGTTATGTTATGTTATGTTATGTTATGTTATGTTATGTTATGTTATGTTATGTTATGTTATGTTATGTTATGTTATGCTACGTTATGTTATGCTATGTTATGCTATGTTATGTTATGCTATGTTATGTTATGTCATGTTATGTAAAAAAAATTACATGGGATTTCAGTACAACTGCTCTTTGTGCAGTACAGAACACAGCTCCATGTAGTGACGGATTTTTGGAGTATAGTAGCCCTCAGTAACACAAAGGGTAGATGCTCACAGTAAGCTGGTCCTGGAAGGCTTTGCTTCAATTAGCTTCTCAACTACAGACCAAACAAATTAATGTTAATAAATGAGTGTTACTAATATGAAATGATGTACTGTAAAAGGCTCTTTCCAGTTTACACAAAAAAGGTGGGAAGTAGTCTGCTGACTTCAATTGAATCCCACATTTTGACCTCCTTCTATAGTAGCACCCAGTGAGAAGATGTATTGTGAAGGCAGCATAACAATGGGCTGATTGGGGAAATTACTTGACTATGGTAAAGGAGGCCCTGCGATTTTTTTGTGTATAATATACTTGTCTCTTTAAGTAAGATTGTACTCATGAGTTGGCCAAATCTATAATTATTCCTGTCAAACTTAATGATGCAACAAAGGGTCTAGAAGCAGATAATGGTGTATTTGTTTAGAAGCACTGACACTCCTGACTTGTTCCTTTCACCTACAATTTGGGTGTTATCCGAGGTTTGGTGAAATGGCTGGCTGTTTTTTACATTCAAGAAAGTGAATGTGAGGTTTTTTTTGTTTTTTTCTCCCCAACCTACACACTGTTCTCTTTCTAGACTACATTGTTTAGTTTCCTCCCACAGTCTGAGGGTTGAATTCAGAGGAAAACTGGAGAGCTTTGCAGTCCAAGCACGATATGTTGAGTGACAATGATGCTCCTGCTGTATTATTCATGGGTAAAGTGTTAGGGGTTGGCAGTAAAAAAATAAAAATTAAACTTTGATTAATAGTATGAGAATGCAGACCCTAGATCTTTCCATTGCTCATAGATCTTTCTGCTGCTTGAAAAAAGAAAAAAGAGGCCACTGCAAAGTACTTAACAGCTGCGAACACAAACACACACAGCTTCACAAATGATATTCGGTATGGAAAATTCTGGATCATCTAACATAAGTTTGCAGCATGGCTTTGTAGAAGCTGTAAACAAGATAACTTCTCAGAGTTTTTTTTTTCAAGATTTGTGTTTTGAATTTTATTAACAAAGTGTGGTGCAGTGTTTTAACTGGTGATTGTGTGCAACCTTTCCTCATGATGTCATGATGCTTACATAAAGTCTGAAAGCATTTAAAATAAGACTTCAGTCTCTGTGTTGAGGCGCGTTGAGGAAATCCAGGTCACTGCTCTGTAAAATGGGTGCCTGTTGTGGCCAGTGAATGGAAGGGGCTCTGTATTTCCCTTGTCTGAACAGCCTGCTCTACATTGTGGTCAGGCTCCTTGTCCTGGATCATATGATGATATTTATGTTGTTCTGAACACTGCTTAGTCATAATTCAGTGTTCAAAGCACAGTCTGTTTATTTCCACTTCATGTAAAAATCACCACTACCGTTACTATTTAATCATAACCTTTTCAACCTGGGAAGAAGATACAAACTCAGAAAGGAACTCTTCACCTCTAAATCTAGATGAACAGTTTGATATGAGCACATGTAAATTACTATCATGTTAACTACATTTTCAATTTCTATTTCTTGGGAACACTTGCATTGACAGACTCCTTCGATGTTAGCCATGATTATCATAAGTATCTTTTGAAAACTCTATAGCACCCTTGATTCAAGGAATTGAGGATCATGTATCCATTTACTTAACTTTGAAAAAATAATTATGTTTTGAAAGTCAGGCTCTAGACTTTTAAGCCAACTAAATCTGATTTTTAAGGTGTCTCGTATGTTCAGCTTTGATATAAGTTTTAGGTACCTTGTTCGTTTAAACCCCCCATGTTATCACTTGAGAGGCTGCCTTATAGCCCTCTCTCTTTGTTGTACATCTATGTTTTTTTAGATCATGAATGGATGCCTGCTGGGCTAGCATGTTTTTACTGTCTGGTGGTTCTAGAAGCCTCTCTTTAGTCTCTGTTATCCTGGACTCAGTGAGTTTGTGTGTGCTGCGCATTATCAAAAGGCCTGTCAAAGTATGCTGTAGCTATCAGTGTCTATGGACCGGGAGCAATGCATGGTTTGGCTGTGAGTTTAGAAGCAACACTGGACTGCTGAAATCTGTCCATTCCTTCTTTTCACTGACAGTCTGAGTCTGTCGGCATGCAAAGCGCTAGCTGCCATCTGCTGCTATATAAATAGACAGTAGTCAGACTTGGAACAGCTGGCCCATGGGCCACCACTGCGCCCTTTTCCTCTGCTTTCTAGCTAGATAGGGAACGCCACCTAATGACATTTTAGTATAAATTCTTTTTTATCGCTTTTTTGGCATAAAATTTAGTATTGCAAACTGTTACTCAAGCAATCGTGAACAAGGCTGTAATCTTCTGCCTTACAAGACCAAGCTAATTTGCGTTGCAACTCTATCAGTGGGTTTTTGGATTTTGGTTTGAGGTTTGTGGGCTGAAAAAAGAGTTCACCAAAAAAAACACATAATAGTTTGTTGAACACCTAAAAAATGCCATGGCCCTCTGCAGAGTGCCTTTTATGGCAATGATGCAAGTGACAGCTTTTCACATGAATTGAATGTTCTTATGTCATGGCTTTAAATCAGATTAACTGTACTGGGTAAAGAGGAAAGGTGTTGTTACTGTGCAATGTTTGTACATTGTAACAGTGGTTTTCCTCTTATGTATGTACCTTTAGTTTTCATTCAAGTCACACAGTTATCCCTTTAGTCTTATTTTAACTTGTTTCCCAGTGCAGATAGTTTCTTTTTATCCGCAGCTAATTTCAAGCACTTTAAAAACAACATCAAAAGTTCTTCGTGCATGTATTTCTTCTTAAATGTTTAGTCATTATTTTATAAAAAAATAAAAACAGAATGAAAGTTGGGGTGTTTGTGAAAGGGGTCATTGTAATAGAGGGGACTTGGTGTCTAAAGCCTTGTCATAACAGATTACCAAACATGTTTTGCTGCCTATGTGGTCAACTCCAATACCCTCGTATTCACTGCATTGTTCTAGTGTCGTCCTGCCCCCGCCAACCTCAGTAGAGGGACAAAAAGTGACGTGATCAGCCTTCTAAGTAGGGTTGAGGGATTTTGAAATACAGTTACAACAGTTAATGTGTTTGTTGTCATTTTCATGATATGTATTCCAGTTTTAGAGTGCCTGTGTCCTGTCTAAAATAGTGTTTGTTTTCTTTTATTTTGTTTTTAATTAATGGACTCATCCACTTGAACTTTATGAAAGTTTCTTGCATTTAAGTGTGTCTATAGACCCTGCATATTCTAGCTGTTTTGGAATTGTTGTATGTGCTGTGTTGTGGCTGCAACAAGCTCAGCTGTTTGTTAAATGTGAACAGCCGTGCTCAGACACTACTTTTAGCCCTTAGCTTTGAGCTGCATCACTTGACAGCCCTGTCATATGTGTTGCGACCCCAGCAACCAGGCAAACACAAACTCTGTTCCAGAGACATTCGATACACCACGCAACCTCAGAATTTGCCCCATCCCGTCTCTTTGCTCCTTATTCATCACTGAACGACTGTATTTGCACCTTGCTGACACTGCTCAGAACCTGGGTTAATGTCAGCAGCTGCTTTACTCACAACTCACAGGTGGGCATTTTTAAACAAAGCATAAGCCAGACATTAAAAGTCATGTGCTTTGCTTGATTATTTAGAGGCTTTATTTATCTTTTAACTAAATAGTGGAATAACATTGAAAACTATTTTTAATTGTGATGAAGAGGTTTCTGCCCAAATAGATGAATGCTGTGAAGATGACATGTTTGGTTACAGGTCTAATTAAACCAATATGAAAATAAAAATCAACATGAATATTAAACAGCTTACTTTTGCTCGTTTCAATTTGTAATGACTTTGTAACTCCTGACTTATGCGTTACGAATAGCTCTGTGTTCATCAGTGTATACACATTCACATTACTGTGAATGCATGTTAAAGCTTTTTAACTTTGGTCTAATTTGTGTCTTGTTTTTGATCATTTACACTTTCAGCTGAATCATGCATTTATTGCTGCTAGTGTAATCAACATTTATATAAAGTGGAAAAATGGCAGTCGATCGTCCCATATGCACGTAGACCCCAGGGATGCGATTAACATACCTCAGTCATTCTGAAACGAGGAACACGTGGTGAGAACAATGCTGCCCGCATTTATTAGGATTCATTTTGTTGAATTGCAATCGTATGAAGGCAGCTGTCTGATTCTGAGCAGGAATTGATTGGCTCAGGCAAGAATTTCCCTAGAGGGTCACTATAAGACCTTGGTAGACATTTTCGGCTTTTTCAGTACTTGCTTGTATGTTGGTCTCAGGTGAATGGGTCTAGCTTTTAGTCCCCATCTGGTGTACAGAGACCCCCTAACAACCTAATTACTGGGGGTGTCTTTGCTTTCCTGGCTGGATTATGGGCCCCATGTTGAACAGTAGGACTAAAATGTCTTCTGACTGCACCAAGCTGAGTTATATTCTTCAGAGAGGAGGATGTGGTTAGTTAACTGGTATCCACCCTACCATGAAAGAGAGAGTTCCTGTGAAGCTCCAGAGAGATCCTATATGATGTAAAACAGGCACTCATAGCTGCGGTATTTGAAAAGTAAATATTTGACATGCCACCCAGCTCCTGTGGATTCCAGTGGATGTCTCTGACTGAATTTTTCTCTTCCAATTCTTCTTTTGTCTGTGCCCTGGTCAGTTTTCATTTGATTTATTTATGAAATGGACATTTATTGTTTGTTTTTTTTGTTGATAAGACAATTACCCATTGACAAATATACGTTTCTATGTAACTGTTTCCAGGAAGAGAGCTAATTCAGTTTTCCAATTTCAGTGTATTTAAATGTTTTTTGTTTAGTAAAACCTTTCATTTGCATTGTTTTGAATTTTGACTTGATAAGTAACTCAATTCAAATCCTACAGCTTTTCACACTTTTAAGAATTTGGATATAGATAATATTTTATTTTGTTTTGGATCAATCAACATATCTGATAAATATAAAATTTTTACAAAGCCATAATTGTGAATGACTTTGGAGAAAGCGAACAGAACACTGTGTGCCACATCCTTCCTTTGGGTCCTGAGTTGGGGTTGTTATGGTAACCAGAATCTGGTGTTTTACCTGTTGCTATGGTTGAGAAAGACAGACTGATGACGCTTTTTGTCGTGTCTACCATTTTATGTTCAGGGTGTTATTCTTTTTGGAATGTATACTATAAATGATTTCTGATTATTTCTTTCTGTGAATCTGGGACTGCACTAACTCTGTTCAATGGATCATGAGCAAGTGCAAGTATAAGCAAATGTCAGATTTTCAAACAAAGCAGGTGATTCGAGGAAGATGTGTTGCATTCTTGCTCCTGTGCCTATGTGTTAACATAAATGAGCCACATTTTAAAAATTGTCCATGAGATGTCATACTTATATATACCTCGAGAAATGGGTTCTCCGTTTTCCTCCTACACTCCAAAAACATGCTGCACGTTAATTTGAAATATTGGGAAAATTGCCTAGATTTGCGAATGAGAGTGAACGGTTGTCTGTCTGTATATGTGGCCCTGCGATTGACTGGCGACCAGTCCAGGGTGTATTCCGCCTCTCGCCCGATGGCGGCCGGGATTGGCTACAGCATCCCCGCAACCCTGAGTTGGATAAGCGGTAGACAATGGATGGATGGAAGGAGTAAGCTTTGAAAAGAGGGTATCAATCGACATGTCTACCCTTTTCCGGCTCTACTTTGGGTAGGAGTGTATATCCGTGCTCTCAATACACACATAACAGAAAACGTGTCACATTAGAGATCTGGTCTTGTGACGCACTGACAGAACCACATGAATATGGTAGTTATTTTGTATGTAGTTTTACAGGGCAATACAATGACACACTCCGTGTCATGAGCAAGATTCACCTCCAGTAATCAAGCAGCTTCCATTATAAATGACCACATCTGTTTTATTTTGACACCCAATCACCTATGCTTTGCTTCCCATGGTCCAAGACAGAACTGTTGAAGTTAATGTCGTTCTCACAGATTTGAAAGGTTACCTCCCATCTTTCGTCTGAATCCAGTGGTTCAGCTACCTTGTCTCTTACATTTTGCTGGTCCAATATGGGCATCCTTCAGTCCAAAAGCATCAGACACATTGCACTGACTCATGATGTTTCTTTTGTAAAATTGTCCTGCTATCCGAGAGAATCATAGCTTAGGCTGCCCCCTGTCAATAGCCAGTGTAGATTGTTCCAGGAAAGGGGAATAGGGACATCGGTAACCCAAATCCTTCTTCATTTCTTCAAGTCCTGACTCCAATTTCCCTTTGGAGGCAGGTCAAAGGTGAAATTAAGTTTTATTTAGCCATCTGTCTCACTGTATCTACTTTCATTGCCCAATATGGAAGACACTGCTGTGTCATTGCACCTTTGCAATGTTAAAAACAAACCTTTGTTTGTTAATTATAGCGGGTACAGACATTGCTTTTTTACCTTTGTTGTCTGTGCTCTAGTTCCAAGTATTGTGATAGATCCTATAATTGTGTATATAACATGTAGTTCTAGTTTCTGAGTACATGCTGTGCTTTTCTGTCAGTGTGTGACCTGTGGAGGGTGATATGCCATCACTGTCTCTCGACATCTCTTGCATTATTGATGAGTCTGTGAAATCCTCAGAACACAGAAGGCAACGTGCCAGAGACATCTCGATGTAAAAGCCTCTCAAGCACCCTTATGTCAAGGAGCTGGACGTGGCTTTAATTTATCCATTTAGTGAAGCTCAGAGTTTGTATGAAATGAGGACATTTAATAAAGCGTAAAATTTAGAGATTTGATTATAGACAGTTTAAGCTAGTTATTCTTCTCTGAAAACAAAGTGCACTCCTTTTCATATGTGCTTCCTTTGGTTAAAGATATTTAAGCCTCATAGGCCATTTTCAATAGCTTGTTTTCATTCTCCTTACCCCTACCCACCCCCCTACCACACACTTATACCCAATGGCATAAATAGGTGTTTTATCCTTGGGGCCCGAGTAGAGACCCAGACAAAATAAAGCTTTATCTGTTGCATGCTGTTTATCTGAAAAGAGGATTGAAGAAACATATTGGATACCAAAGTCAATAAATATCCTTCAGGTATTCCCAGTCCTCACCTCTTTTTTTGTCATGTATGCACTCCAGAGTATGGAAAGCTTGATCACTTGTCCCTGGGGTATAGCATGCATGCTTGCCAGGGATGACATACCAGGCATGGCTGTCTGTAAATCCTTTTTCATTGAGAAGTGTCTGCGTGGCCAAATGAAACTGTTGTGACAATGTTTGCATCATTCCTTCCGTAGACAACAGGTGAAGAATGGGTATTCGGATGAGGCTCTATACATTGTTACTCAAGCCCTGTATGTTACCTTATGGCTTTGCTGTTGGTGCAGATAATTAATTAAGATTCTGTTTCATATAAGAAATTTTAATGGTCCAACACCCTGGCTTTTTTTTTTTCATCACAAATCAAAAGCCACTACTGAGATGAAGGATGGTGAAAGCAAGAGTGACTTAACCAGTAAAAAGGACAGCAAAAAACAAGGACATTTGAGAAGTTTTTTTTAGGATTAACACTAAAGGCAGATTTTGATTGCGACTTTGTTTGTTCTCCACAGCTATTGTCAATCCCAAAGCTCCAAAGGAACCAGCTAAGACCTTCAGTTTTGATTACTCCTACTGGTCACACACTACGGTGAGCTTGGCATTTAATCTGTTCTTATGCCTAAATCTGTGATCAAAAAGATAGTCAATTTATAATAATTTGATGAAGAATATATGGATAGAAGTTGGCAATATTTAAATCATACTTATTTTATGTATGTTTTCTTTTCTTTCCGTAGCCAGAAGACCCGTGTTTTGCATCACAGAACCTTGTCTACAATGACATTGGCAAGGAAATGCTGCAACATGCATTCGAGGGCTACAATGTTTGCATCTTTGCTTATGGACAGACAGGAGCTGGCAAATCCTACACCATGATGGGTAAACAAGAGGAAGGGCAGGAAGGAATCATTCCAATGGTTTGTCCTCTATTTCTGGAGTCCATTGATTAAAAAAAGAATTTACTCCTTTTTTATTGAATACTGTAACCCCATGTCTTAAAATTTCTACTTTCTACCTTTCAATTTCTCCTTGGTAGTGTTGTTTAAAATGTTTAACAACACATCTCAGCCAACATCTGTAAGTTTCATTACCACATGAATGGTTTTGAGATTCTAAATTAATAATCAAAACAGGAATATTGGGAATGCAATTTACTTGTAAGTTCACAAAAGTAAGATTTATTTTTGTTTGGCTTGCCATGGCTGTAATTACCTGATCGAGAGAAACAGAGCAGATAGCATGGCATTGACCTTCGTAAAACACAATATGGTGTAACTTTGTAATAGTCCCATCAATGCAAGCCTCTCACAGCTCAGTATAATTTCTTTTACTTTAGCTGTGTGTATAACTTGCACTTTGTTTTAACTTCTCAACTGATGACAACAATCTCAAGATAAATGATTGTAATATAAAAGAAAACAACCTGATATGAAATTCTGTATTTAATTGTAACACAGTGACATGTTTGGGGCTACCATTTCTGTTTGTGTAGCTGGACTCATAATATCCTCACACCGACATCCCTCTCCATGACTCCCATTCAAGAAATGTACTGTGCAAATAAATAGTTTATTGCGAAATCATTTCTGATATGCAAATTATTGTTATGTGAATTTTCTTCCTATTAATCCTTTCACTTCTCTGCTTCTTGGCCCCTTTTAAGTGTCTTATTTCTCTGTCTACCAGCTATGTGAAGATCTCTTTGAGAAAATCAATGAGGACAGCAACAAAGAGGAGCTCTCCTACTCTGTAGAGGTGTGTCTTCGATTGTTGAAGTTTCCTTCAATCCTTATTCTTAACTTCTGCATCTATTTCTTATGTTGACTTGTTTCCAGTGTATGTTTTTCAGCCCTTAAATTATATCTCCAAATTTAATAATGATGAAATAACAACAACCAATAACATTATTGCAGTCATTGCTAAAAAATGCAACAAAGTAAACAGTAAACTTTGTGGACCATGAGTTGATTAGGGTTCATGTACATAACACATTAACAAAAGAACAAAGTGATGCAGTGACGTGCAGAGATATGGGCAGAATGACTGAAAAGTTTGGATTAAATGTGACCGAACCGGTTAGTCACATTCATCCTTCCGTAGTTGCGTGGCTTTGATATAAAAGTTGGAATCTAGCTGGGTTAAATAAAATATGAACTTCTCCATACCCTTGATTGAGGATCTCAGGCTTTGTTGCAGCTAAAGGATTATTGTATCATCCTATCAGGTGGTCTGTCCGTGCATAATTAAAATATCACAAGCAAGCCTTAGTAAAGATAGAGACAGGCTATAGACTCACAGCTGATGATGTTGCAGTTTAGCAAATTACAGTTACTTGGTTGTTAGATATTGAAATTGTATGTAGCAGCATTGATTTTTGAAGACCGTCAGAAATATTTTCAACCAAAAAGGAGAGATAGTCAACATTGCCAAAATAGTTCAGTTACAGCACACAGACTGGAAAGAAGTTTTAACCTTGTTCATGAAGAAACAATTGTAATCTGTTACATAAACATATTAGTAATAGTATAAGTATAATTGTATCGATTGTTTTTTTTTTTAGAAAAAAAAATTGTGAGGATACTGAATAACTGTTGCACAATATTTCTTTACAGTGAATTTTGAAGTTGGAGTTTGAATTTTGGCATATGAATAAATTTTTTATTGTCTTTACTCTTGTCTATAGGTCAGTTACATGGAAATCTATTGTGAGAGGGTGCGAGATTTACTCAATCCCAAAAACAAAGGGAACCTACGAGTTCGAGAACATCCTCTACTCGGTCCCTACGTGGAAGACCTTTCAAAGCTTGCTGTCACCTCTTACACGGACATTGCTGACCTAATGGATGCAGGCAATAAAGCAAGGTGAGTCACAGCCTGTGACTTCTAAGAGTTAAAGGGATGATTGTCAGTAATAATGTTGGTGATATTATGTTGAGCTACATCTTGAGAATTGTTGAAAATGTTTTATTTTTGCTAAGTAGCAGCAGCCTCTGCTCAGTCTAATGTATTTTGGCCAAATAATTCATTTTTTTACTGATGATGGATGTAAACTGAAACTGCTGATTTCCACCTGTTTGGGACAGGGAAGAACTGATTCAAGATTTCAAGATATAAGAATTTTTATTGGTGACATTCAAAATGGCAGGATCACATTTAGTGAAATGTCTCCTAAAATGGTCCTAGACCTGCCAAAATAGCAGTCTTTAAAAACTACAACAAAACTACTACAAAAACTACTACAAAAATGAATACGGTTACTGAATGATTGAAGTTACAATTCTAGTAAAATGGGTGTCTCGAATTCGAATGAATGAAATGGCATGGTTCTGTTTATCCCAACACTGTACCATCAACATCATATAAAAACTTTCACTGAATGCTTTAAATTATTTAGTCAGTTAATTTACTGGTATGAGAACAGTAAAGTAAAATCAGGAAATGTACTTGCAACATAGATATAATTTGGTTTTCAGGGGTCAAGGAATGCCTAATTACAGAAGTAATGGCAGAGTGACTGTTATAACAAAACCCTATTGCTTAAAGTTGAATAAAACCTGAGGGGGTTAGAGCGGCTGTCTTTGGAACTGAAGACTCCTGGTTTGGTTCCTGCTCTCTTCCTAGCCTGTCGAAGTGTTTTTGGGCGAGACACTGAACCCCTAACTGCTCCCCTGGTGGCACTAAGTGTCTAGCAACTGCTCATGGTTCATCTATGATGAGTTAAATGCAGAGAGAAATTTCCTGCTAGGGATTAATTAATAAAGTATAATAATGACTATTGTATCCTAAAAAACTACGATCCTTCTAAAACTGATCCTTTCTTTGATTTCAGGTAATTGGTATATCTCCTTTTGTGTGTGTGTGTGTTTGTGTGAGAGTGATGAGAGTTCCTTTGGGGAGGAGTGAGCCTTGCCTTAATCTTCCTGTGCTGACTCAGAGGGCTTACTTCTAGAACATGGCGTGTAAAATCCGTCTCTCCCTTCTGACTATCCCTCAGAGTAGTACTTGTGCATTTGTGTTTGGTGTCTTCACAGTATTATCCACCTCCTCCACGCAAAATAATCCCATGCTACTAAGTCACTCTTATAGGCATAAAACCCATATATTATAGCTCAAGTAATAGGCAAGAGCTAGATTAATTGTTTTAATTTTTAATAATTGATGAATGAAATGAGTTTTCTGAAAATATGCTATATCTATATGATTTAATATTTTCTAAGTATACCTGTATTCTGATCTATAGAACTGTGGCTGCCACTAACATGAATGAGACCAGTAGCAGATCCCACGCTGTTTTCACAATCGTCTTCACACAGAGGAAACATGACAGCGAGACAGATCTTTCAACAGAAAAGGTCAGGCAGCTCAAATAAGACAGTCAACATTGATGATTAAATTTGATTGCAAATGATTTATGATGCTCGCTTCATACCCGGTGTTGAATTCTACATACTACCATTTAGTTACAGAGAGTTTGTTTTTCTTGTTTGAGTTCAGCTAAGAACCTGACCTGTAAATTTGTGCTTATGGCAAAAGGAACAGAAGGAGCCATTTTAGATTTGATTTTCAGCATTTCCTCTGACCGGGGACAGACAAAGGCTGCTCAGTCTTTCTTGACACAATGCCTATTGTACTCAGCTACTATATCAGATTTTACAGCCTAAATTTGTCTTGACACTTGAAAGTAATTGGCAGATGGTCGTTTTTTCTTTTAAATATAACTACTATATACACTATATTTATATTAAAAATGTATTATTCCCTAACTCTCAGGTCAGTAAAATCAGTCTGGTAGACTTGGCGGGAAGTGAGCGTGCAGATTCCACTGGAGCTAAAGGTACCAGGTTAAAGGTACGACTCCCATTATAATGTATGTACAGCATTACTGATGACTTGTATTACATTAAATGATACAGATATTTATTTGTCTGCTATTGCAGGAGGGAGCAAACATAAACAAATCCCTCACGACATTAGGAAAGGTTATCTCTGCCTTGGCTGAAGTGGTGAGTGTTTTCCATTTTGTTGTTTTTCTCTCCTTATCCTAATTGTTTCTCTTCTCTTACCCTCCTACAATGTGTCTCCATCCCAAAAGGAATTAGTGTTTTCTGCCTTGCATGCTTTAATGTCTGCCCTTCTGTTTTCTTCTTCCTTGTCCTTGTAATACCTGCTTACACAGGATAACTGTACCAGCAAGGTAAACTCTTGACAGCCCAACCACTAACCTTCAATTCCCCCTCATCGACCACATTTGACAGCATTTTGCTAAAGAGTGTTGATGTTGACAGTCTTCTGCCACAGTAATTTCTCTTCACCTAAGTCAGGGGTGGCCATTAGGTAGATTGTGATCTAATGGTCGATTACAAAGGTAGTGTTGGTAGATTGCATGGCATAAAAAACAGAGTGGATGGGTGATAGGCTATCATCCAACTGCACGATGACATATGTCACTTGATTGACATAAAAAGAAGCCAGTCTGACATCTGACCTTTTTTGACGCACGGATCATCACACCGTTCATTTGCACCAGCTACAGGAAACCTCTAGCAGGCTACCATGTCACTTAGTTATCCTCCAATTAATTAAAATTTTTCACAAGTTGAAATGCGTTTGCCTCATCTGTCACTCTGCCATTCTGAAGAAGGGAAATGTGGAGTGGCATATTCAGACATGACGTGAAGAGATACACTGTAAAGTCAATTTTCTATTTTGTTTTGTTATCAGACACAAATGGCATAGGTGTAATTGTAGTTTATCTCTCCGATCTTTTCAGCAGTTTTCAGCAGTTGGAAAATGCTTTGTGGCAGCGGCCTATTGTTTCAGCGCTGCGAACTATACTTCCTTTCTTTCTTAACCATCCTGCAGAGAAAGAAACAATAGAGAGTACTCAATATACTTATGAAAAGATACGTGTTTTTGCATTTTGCATTTTGTACAGTAGGTACATCATTTTGACATAGTAAGTTATAAGTAGATTTTAAAGCTGAAAAACTGTGGGCACCCCTGACCTAAGTGGTTTGCTTTTAGCCACCATACACAAGCATGATATACATCACAAGTCTTACATAGGAGCAAATGTACTTTCAGATCAGGGCTCTACTCATCTCTTGTCCTTTGTATATGAAATGTCTGTCATGAATGTCATTGTACACCGTATGGTCCTAAACGCTAACCCTAATGCTTGGTGGAAAAAAACAAGCTTTAAGCTTGGTTTTCACCAAGCCAAATTAAATATCTGTATGTAAATTACAGAGCAAGAAGAAGAAGAAGACTGATTTCATCCCTTATAGAGACTCCGTTTTGACATGGCTGTTGAGGGAAAATCTAGGTATGATCTTTGATAACTTTGACACCCTATTCATGTGAAGCATAGCTGAAGCATAGATATACTGCACAGTAGAATCAATATGAAAGCAAAACAAAAATGAAACCATTTGTTTGCTTAAATATGGATGACTTTCGAGGAGGAAGCAAAACTACACACGTAGATGCAGCCTCTGATTTAGACAGTAGACATCCATCAAGTACAGTCGGCAGTTACCTTCAGCCCCAACTGGAACATGTTTTCTCAATAGTGTGAAGTACAGGTGAAAGCTAATTCTTTTTTTTAATTACTGAAATACTGATCTGACTGGTTTCGGTTTCCTCAAACATACTATGTCAATGAATGAACCCCTCCCTGATGTTTGTCTGTCACCAGGTGGAAACTCCAGAACAGCAATGGTAGCTGCCCTCAGTCCTGCAGATATCAACTATGATGAGACTCTCAGTACGCTCCGGTAGGGTTTCCATTGCGGACATGGCTGATAACCTTCAATTTGATTTCAGTCGTTTCTAATTTTTAAATCTGTCACCATCCTTAGCTATGCCGATCGAGCTAAGAACATCAAATGCAATGCTGTCATCAATGAGGACCCCAACAACAAGCTGGTGCGCGATTTGAAAGATGAAGTTGCCCGACTGAAGGAGCTGCTCCGTGCCCAAGGGCTGGGAGACATCCTGGATAGTGAGTTTTATACTGTCACAGGAGGCTATATCTGCATCCACACTGCACCCACCTCTTTTCTCAGGGCCAACATGTTCTGCCTTCTTCACTGTCTAACGGCTTTCAGACCTTCAACTTTGTTTCCACTGTATTGCTGGTAGTCGTGACTGGTACAAAATGAGATTTAAGAAATTGATTGAAGTCAGTAATGGTTTGTTGTGTCCTCTCAGAACAAACATATAACGTGTAATATTGATATATTATGGTATACTGCCTAAATGGCGGGTTTTAAATAATACTGACATCTTTTTAAATCATATGTTTTTCTAAACACTTAAAGAATATTGTAATTTGCTCATCTTATTGTGACTGACAGTCCAAGTTGTAGTTTAAAGTGATGCTAAAGTGTCACACTTAATGTGCTGTACACATGAGTAACGATTAATTCATCAGAATTTCAGTAATATTCTCCAATATTTGACGTGATCAATAATGTGATTACTTTCCGATGCCTCCTTAGGTCGTCATGTATCAGTGGTGCATTCAAATAACTTTTCAGAATCTATTTTTCAAAAGGATAAAGATACTCCAGTGTTATGAAAACCAAAAGAGATTTATAGGAAGTCTTATTTTTAGGATATATCTACACTCTACTGACTTTCTCAACCAGCGATATCTGAAAAGGCTGTAAAACCATTGAACACGAGTGTCTTCATCCTTGGACTGATGGATTGTTTGACTTGAATGTAATGCTAATACATGAAATTTTACAAACTGTGGCTAACTCTGATCTTGCCAAATGATATGGCATTTAACAAGTCTCACCATGCCATTTGTCTTCATCCATGTTATCATTCTTATTCTAATCTGTAAATAATGTGTGAAACCTTTCCTTCCATTCTGCCTGTTCTGACTTCTGACCCCTCTCGTTTTTTTTGCTACTTCCCCTCAGTTGATCCTATGGGGGATGATTACCCAGGAAGTGGAATCAAATGTGTGTATATGTGTGATAGTCATGCATTGTCAATTAATGTTTGCTTTCTTAGAAGTATTGATACTGCTCATGCGCCCATTAATGATATTAAAACTAGGGCTGGGCGAAACATTTAACACAAATATGTTTTTAAAAATGTGAAACTATGGTTCACCTATATCAGTGAACCATGTTTATTAGCTGAAAAAGTCTACTTCAGCCTTTCTGTTTTGGTAGAAACGTAGGGTCTTACTCTTGTCTTGGAAACGCTAAAGAATAATAATCATATTACCTTTGAGATATCGAAACAGAAGTCTGGCAGTATGGTCTCAGAACTCTTACATAGTAATGAACAGTTTGCAGTCCTAAGGTTTTGAGAAATAATAGAACTAAAACAAAAGGCGTGACAAAAGATTTCTAACACCTGAGAAAAGCAATTGGAATAATATGTTGGTATTTCTCAGACTTCTGTCCCAATTACAAAACCACCTCTAAAATACACTGAATTGATGCTATCTTATATTCCGCAGTATGGCAAGACAAGAAAGGAATTGAAATGAGCTTGAAAACATGTATTATCCAAGGAAATCAGTTCACTTACTCTTTTGTCATTCATTCATTTATTCATTCAATCATTCACTCATTCATTCATTCTTTCATTCATTCACTGTTAATTCTTTGGTTTATGTAGAAATAAGGAAAATGATTAAAAAAAATAATTTTTATGAAGGGTAAAAAAATTTTTCCTTAACATATCGCCCAGCCCTAATTAAACTGCTACCATGCTTTGCATGTAAATAATAGAAAGCGCTAAAGCTTAAAAAACAGAGCACTTAAAAAATGCAAGGCTTAGCTGTGATGAAATGGCAAGGCTTGGCATGCTTTGCGCTTGTGTTTCTGTTATTTTTCTAAAAGCAGAGCTGATGCAGCAATTTGAGGGGTCAAATCTGACTCTGACACCAGTGTGTATTTGATTGCTTCTTTAGAAACATTACTTTCAACTTTCTTCTCAATCCCAGATGAAGTGCATATTCTTCATACCATGTCATCTTTAACCCATTTTGTCAATCTTTTTTCTGGACAGCTGTCTCTATTTATTTTTTCCTTTACTAACCATCCACTGCAGGTGAAAGTGCTCAAAGTTTTAGAATGCCATTTCTCAGTTGTCAAACTGAAGCGCAGACCTACAGATGGAAAGGTGCATCATCTGAAAAAACTAGTAAACCACGTCAGTCACAAAAATATGTGGAGTCAAGCAGCTTTAGCTTGTTTGTATTGAGTGCTTAGTTTGATAGCTTGCCCTCTGCTGTATTGTCAGAAACCCCACCCATGTCTCACCATTCAATATCCACAAATCCTTCCCCTTATAAATACTAGCTTCTTAGATGATCCTCATTAAACATCCCTAAACACCCTGTTCATCCACTGACCATGCAGATAAAATTGTGTAGATCTATATGTGGATCTTGTTGCGTTGCTACATTTCCAATAAAAGCACCTGTTTTTTGGATTTTATTTACACAATGTCATGACATCTAAAATCTGCATAATTCTTCTGTAGGCTGTTTTTTTATGTCACTGTGGACTGAACATGTGTTTTCACAGATGTGCTTGCGGTCATTAGATTGACAGTAGCTGCTAGATGTATAGAAGCTACTGTGTTTTATTGACTTTCAGGTGGAGTAATGCAAGTGTGTGTGTGTGTGTGTGTGTGTGTGTGTGTGTGTGTGTGTGTGTGTGTGTGTGTGTGTGTGTGGGTGTGTGTGTGCGTGCGTGTGTGGGTGTGTGGGCGGGCGTGGGGGCCGGGTGCTCTGGACGGGCGCCTGCGCGGCCTCCCGGCC
>CAAKHD010003191.1:117865-176702 GCA_901007705.1 Fistularia tabacaria | reverse complement strand
ACAGTCGGCCGAGGAAATATGGAAAACGCTTCATTTTCCCATCAGACTTTTTTTCCCTCCTTCCCAAATTGCGTCTATTGTCTTTGGTTGTGTGTGTGTGTGTGTGTGTGTGTGTGTGTGTGTGTGTGTGTGTGTGTGTGTGTGTGTGTGTGTGTGTGTGTGTGTGTGTGTGTGTGTGCGCGCGCAGTGAAACCAAGTATTATCCTGTAGGCTGTTCTTGTACTGGCAGCATGTGGCGACAGCTATCATTTTTCTGCCCTCCGGACTATCTTGCATTATCCCTACCCTTCCCTTCCTAAAGTTGATATTTGACAGCAGTTTTCACACAGTATGTTTTGTCCCTGTCACTTTAGAGGTCAGCACCAATACACAGACATCATCGTATTACGTAGAAATAGCAAAACATGAAAAAACAAAAAAAGGCATTGGATACTATTATACAACCTTATTCTGGCTCACCATCTAACTCACTATTACATATCATTACATATATTTAGCTTGCATCGCAAGGTTCTATCTGATATATTTTCCCTTGGAGAAGAAGTGCAGGGGAAAGCATACTGCTAGATAGTTTAATTATCAGTGAAAACTGCTTCTCCCTGTATTTAACCATTATACTGGGTGTTTGTCTCAAACTTAATGTACAATTTATGTCTTACATTGGTCTTCCTTCCCTTTTGTCCTTTCTCTTTCCCCATCTCCTCTTCCTCCTCCCTTTTTTCTTCCAATATGGTATTTTATTCCCTTCATTTATTATGGTGTATTCCCACAATCCTACCCTCTACCTACCCCACCTCTTTCCTTGTGCTTCCTTGTCCCTCTCTCTCTCTCTCTCTCTTGCTGTTGGCTCAGACCTCAAAGACATTCAGAACAATAAGAATAGATACTTGATAGCCTCAGAGAACCAACGCCCTGGCCATTTCTCCACAGCACCTATCGGTTCCCTGACAGCCTCTCCATCCTCTGGCTCACTGTGCAGCCAGGGGGGCCTACAGTCAGCCACCAGCATCCAGGAGCGCATCATGTCCACACCTGGAGGAGAGGAGGCAATTGAAAGACTTAAGGTGAAGTAGGGATGTGTTGGCTTTGGTTCACTTCGCTTAGTAAGAGGTGAAATGTCACAGCTTTCTGCCCGCTTTGCAAAAACCCTTGTTTCTGCCTGCATTAACTTTGCTTACATTTTAGTCACAAAAAAACTCAATCCCTCCTGTCAGTCAACTTTGCCCTAAAGTATGACCTGTATTGAGTGCCAATTAGGTCAATGTCTGCATAGTATATGCAAAAATTATTCTTTGGTGGCATGGAGTTGTATTTACTGGTTGGGTATTTAATTTCTCTGTGTGTAGTATTTCAGGGCTACCTCTTGATCATTTGATTTTGCACAAATGTCCACTGCGATCAACTATTGGTTTATGGGAGCTTTTTTTATTAAAGGGCAAGGGCAACTCAGTATTTCTGTCAATGTTTATAACTTAAAACTATTTTCCTAAAGTGTTTTAAGAAAAAAAATGTAATGGTGAAGTAAACCTTACTGTTATATGAAATTATATTACAAGACAGCATCAGCTTATTTGATTTGAACATTAGACAAAAAGCTTCCCTTTAATTTACACTTAGAACTCCTTCATTTGACAAAGCTTAAGGAATGTATATTCATTGATCATATTTGACCTGTTCCTTAAAGTTTATTATATTATAAGTGTTACATTCTTTGTTGACTAAATATTGTCCACACATCATTAGTCTTTCAGTAACTGTTCGGCTTAATCTTACCCTCACAGAAGACATCTCACTCTGTTGATAAGAGAGCACATTCGATTGCTACAGCCAACCATGAGAAACTGCAGTTTCTATGGCAACCGAGGTGGCCAGTCTGTCTGTCATTGCCAGTGACGTCAAGCACCCACGCAGAAATCACGCAAATTGGACTAAAATAGATTCAGTCCTATTTGTTTTAGTTGCAATTGTGACGTCCATACTATTCACAGATGGTGCCACTATTTTGGTTTACTATTTCAGTGTTGAAGGTAGCAGTTACCCTGATAATCCTTAAAAAAGGAGTTTTTGTTATCTCTGTGTAACCTTTTGAAATTGTACCCTAAAAATGAAGGGCAGTTTTGTGTTTGAGGACTGCTTAATACATTTAAAATTTACATCAACAGATGTGTGAAATATGTTATCTGGACCACAGATTCTAAATGCCTCATTGCTTTAAAAAGAGGATATATAAGCTGCACCTGATGTTTGATAAAGGTCCAGGGTCATTGTTGGTGTTCATATTCAATTGATCAAGGAACAATATATCACCGGTATATTGAGGATGTAAAGTCATATGAAAGTAATAATTAAAGTGACATTACTCCAACTAATTTTTTTCCCTGACACGTTGCTTCTTGTTCTCAGGAATCAGAAAAGATCATTGCAGAGCTCAATGAAACCTGGGAAGAGAAACTGCGAAAGACTGAGGCAATCCGTATGGAGAGGTTCGTATTTACAGACAGAGATCGGCCTCAGTCCTCTATGTCCGGTTTCCTTTGCACCAACTTGTCCTTCCTGTTCTGCTGTGGTATGCGTGCATCCCAGTTGCACCCCCTCTTCCCCTTCGTCCACACATCTGTGACTGCAGGCATAAAATATCTGTGATCTTTCTGTTGAATATTTGGTGCCATTCTCACGTTATCCATATCACCATAAATCACTTCACACTCTCTATTTTCAAAATTATTCTCATCCTTACTTTTTCAAATTGAATTTATTTTTTTGTTACAAAAATACTAAAGGATCGGTCAAGTCACCGGCATTGTTTTTCTTCAACACAGGGAGGCCTTGCTGGCAGAAATGGGTGTGGCAATCCGTGAAGATGGAGGCACTTTGGGGGTTTTCTCACCTAAAAAGGTACATATAAACTAACATTTGTCAGTGGAAGAGTGTTTTTTTCTGTAGGTGTTAGTGGACCACTCCCTTCCACCATCACTTACCCCACTCTGTTTTCAATGTTTATCTTTTCCTGAGAAGCATGCCATCTGTTTTCTCATATGTTCTCTTGATCATTTTTTTCCTTTACACTCCTGATAATTTGCTGCCTCCATATATTCAGCTCAGCCACGAAAGGCCATTTGATGGGCACTTTGATTGTTTCCCCACTGAGAAGGTTTGTTTTGTCAAATTGCCAGGCAAAATAGTCTCTCTATCTTTCCTTTAATGTTGCCACAGTGGACAGTTTAGTTACTTTTTCTCTTGTGACCTGCCACTGTAATTGTTCCTAGCTCATAGTAAAGTCGTAGTTCTATAATCAAGCTATAGTACTGTAATGCATCTCCCCCATTTTTTCTTTTGTTTTTATAGTAACTACTTATACTTACTTAAGTCTTGTGTGGACAATCCACAGTTGTTTGTTGGTGCTATAATTAAAAGAGTTGACTTGAATAACAAAACATGAGGGAGTGTCTATGTGAGGTTAGATTTTACAAAGACTGTCTCACATTGTTTTTTGCATATAACACAATTGGGTTAAGGAAAAAACCTTGTGCTGTTATTACAGATTATTCCGACCTTTTCTTTAACGGCTTCAAGTTTTCACTGAATGTACCAGACTTAGACGATTATAGGGCATTGCACCATTGCCACACCGTCTTTATTTCCCTGACATCGTTTAGTAGACAGTGACACATTTCCGGTGACATGCTCCAGCAGAAATGTTGGTATGAACTGACAGAGAGAGATTTTTGTGCTCTTTCATGGGCTGTCTTTTCAGCACCAGCTGTCACTAGACCGGTCTTGTCTTCAGAAAAGACCCTTCTGAAAATAAGCCCTTGTCATGCATGCTATGCCCCCTCTCCTCTGCTGGTAATTGTTGTTTTGTTTCTCCCCTTTTGTTCACATCCGTTTGTCTGCCATTCATTCTTTTTCTCTTATCCAATGCTGCTCCATGGGTTAGCATTTCAATGAGAAGCCATGTGATCTCTATACAGACTTTAATGGGGTCTTTTCCCCAAAGAAGGTTGGTAGTTTCAAGGACTTTTTTTTCTTTCATTGTTTTGTGCTAGTGTGATATCTGATTATAGAGATATTGGCAGTTTGTGGATGTCATCTTTTATGTTCATGCAGGTAATCCATTATTGAAAGCCCAATGACAGCATTTGATCTGAAGGCATACCTTCACTGACTGTCATTTTTACTATTTTGCTTTGTGTAGCTCAAAGGACAGAAGTGAAATCCCAGAAGGGGTTATTATCTAACTTAAATATGTCATTTGTAGACCCCGCACCTGGTTAATCTGAATGAGGATCCTCTCATGTCTGAGTGTCTTCTCTACTACATCAAAGATGGAATTACAAGGTAACTGAAAATTGAACGATGGCCTCTGTTTCTTTGAGGAGTTTTAGTGTTTGGAATTCATCCTATTGAGGGTTCATGTCATGTCAAGTTCCTCTGTCATAGTCAGAAAAAAAACAGTTTTGAAGTCTTTCATAGATTGAAAGTACCCTACTCCACCATACTCTACTCCGCTCCATTTGACCTTGATAGATGATTCATATAAAGTGTTTTTATCAGAATCCAAATAAAAAAAAGTTTTAAAAATTTTTACTCGTTCAATTTGATATTCAGTTTGAAAGTCCCATGTAATGACTACAGCAGTTTTTTTTTTCTAGTAATGGTTGCCAGCACAATACAAGAAATATATTCATTCTGTTTTCAGAGTGGGTCAGGCTGATGCTGAAAGAAGACAGGATATTGTTTTGAGTGGTGCTCATATAAAGGAAGAACACTGCATCTTCCGCAGTGAGAGGAATGCCAATGGAGATGGTGAGATGTAATATTGTTTGTGTGCCTATTGGTATTTGTATTTAATAACTGTATTACTTTGATTTAAAAAGAGTTTATTGAAAGGAATGAAATATTTTTTGATCAGATTTAAAAACAGATTAATCCTCGATTTCATGTCATTGGTACTTTAGGTATCTTGTCAATCAATTAAATCAGCACCTTCATACAGTTTAAAATGTCAGGCCTTCTTCTAAAGTCACTCATCATTGGTTGATGTGTTTTTGCTGAAGTTATTGTCATGCTCGTGCCCTGTGAGGGATCGGAAACTTATGTCAATGGGAAACGCGTTGAGGATGCAATTCAGCTTCGTTCAGGTACATCGATGTGAAAACTGTTTTATTTAAATTATCCCTATTTTATGTATGGTAAAGTAAATCAGTGATACATGGAATGCTTTCCTATGGCATAACTCCTCTTTACTCCTTTCAGGAAACCGCATCATTATGGGAAAGAACCATGTGTTCCGCTTCAACCACCCAGAGCAAGCCAGGGCTGAAAGGGAGAAAACTCCATCTGCTGAGACCCCTGTGGAACCAGTGGATTGGACCTTTGCTCAGAGGGAGCTTCTGGAGAAGCAGGGCATTGACATGAAGCAGGAGATGGAGAAACGGTATGCAGCAGTACTTAAAGTAAAGCTTGCATAGGATGTCATGAATAGTTGTATTTTTAAAATATGTTACCATTATTGTGTTTAGGCTCACCGAGATGGAAATCTTGTATAAAAAGGAGAAGGAAGAAGCAGACCAGCTTTTGGAGCAGCAGAGACTGGTGAGTTCCAAGGAAAGGGGATTCAAAACCCACTTTTTATATGGAGTTAGAAATCACATATATGATGCTGTCTGCAAGTTTGTAATGTCTGACCTTAAGGAAATGTCTGATGTGATCTAGCTAGTTTGTGATTTTTTTGTGAGTTCTAAGTCAGTTGCCCATAAGGATGTGTGTCATGATTGGGATAAAATGCTAAAGAATGGCTTTGTTTATTAGTTACAATAGGGAAGCTAGTTTTGTTTTTTATGTGATAGATTTGTATGGTCCATTTACAATTGTCTAGTACTAATTCTCACCTTGAGCTCTGACACTTTGAGATGTGTGTGCTAGCGCATGTGTTCTTCTTGCATGGACATTTTCTGGTGTGAGACAGATGAGCCTTTACCTGCCTTCCTTTTGAGTTCAACTGATTTCCTGTAGCTATATGTTCAAGAGACGATTAGACTATAAAGCTTACCCCTTTTCAAATCCCTGTTTCACCTTTCTTGTTTCTTCTATAGTGTATTTGAATCTTGCAAAACAGCAACTTGCAGAGAAATTAAATTTGATGTAAAGGTCAAAATTAGATATAAACTGACTACCTCAACATAGCAAGTAATATTTTCTATACAGATAGATGCTGCTTTGCATGGTTCGTGTTAATAGCATGTTTTTTAACTCATTCAGTAATGGCTCTGGACTAAGTTGCAGTGTTTGCTGTTGAGTTGGTTAACTTTGAAGTGGCTGTTGATTTGCTTGAATTAGATTTCTACTCTGGTTTTCTTGCTCTGTTTTGTCTTGAGTTTCATCTCTTCAATGCAGTTGCTGACATATACAATGCATTGTGATAACAAAATTCCTGCAGTAGTTTTTGATAGTTAGTGACAATGTGGTTTCTCATTGACTTCTTTGGCTACTGCTGTTTTCTAACCCTATCTGGTATCCGTGTAAAGCTCTGAGGGCTTATCAACAACAGACTTATCATTGCTCACAGCTGAATCAGTGACTCATAGACCTCCATACTCCATGGTTCAAGCATAGGTTTCAAACTCCCAGCGACAGACACTCACAGTTTTTTCAATAGATACAGTATCATAACGACACCTGAAATATATACACCCACTGGTTGTGATCTGTAATGGTTTTGTCTACAAAAATGAGAAACTGCATTCTTTTTCAACTAACTAATCTTTCTTGTAGTGGATTAACACTTATCCTCACCACTGCCTCTCTGCTCTCTACTGGCTTTCTGATCAACTGCAAGAACACTGTCTTCTAACTCACCGCTAATACTAAAGCCAGCCAAACCTTCTGGACTAAAGGGGGAAAGCTCCAAAATCCGACTTCATGCTCGATATGCATGCCACGGTAGCATTTTTGGAAATCCGCTCATTTTCACTTATTTGGAGGAATATCTGTAAACAACACAGAAGTGCTTCAACTACCATTCTCTGTTTACATTTCTTTTCTAATCATGATACATGTGCTCTACATTTACTTTTAATAGGAATATGCAACATCGGGAGTAATACAATTAAAGCTAAAATTTCCAATACTGAGGTGAAAAGACCGAGAACAGTTAGTTAGTTAATCATAATAACACAAATTTTATTCATTTCCCAATTAGAACACTTACATATGATATAAGAAAGTGAATTAAAAAAGAAAGTCAATGAAAGCCACTCTTTATTGGATCTTAATTTGTTTTCCAGTCTTTATTTTGAACATTGTGGGAATGAAACTGCATGTTGTCATACATCTCGTTTAGTGCTGATGTATGCAAAAATAATTCAATGAAATTGCAAAAGTGTATTAGTCCCCCCCTAAATGTCCAAAAATGTTGAAACCTAAACTCTTTTCAAGTGTTCTTGATTTATCTCCCAATTGACTCTGGTTGAAGTTCCCGTGTTGCATATTCACAGCTTTCATTCATTCTTTTTATTTAAAATCATCCCTTCATCTTCTCTTTGATTTCCCATTTTAACTTCTCCTTTTTGGGGGGAACCATTTGGTTTGTTTCCTGTGTTGTTTTCTCAAGGATGGCGACTCTGATAGTGGGGATGACTCAGATAAGAGATCTTGTGAGGAGAGCTGGAGACTGATCACTTCCTTGAGGGAAAAACTGCCTCCCAGTAAACTACAAACCATAGTGAAAAAGTGTGGATTACCCAGCAGTGGGAAGAGAAGAGAGCCGGTGAAAATGTACCAGATCCCGCAGCGACGGCGCATTACAAAGGACTCCAAGTGGGTGACCATCTCTGACCTGAAGATCCAGGCTGTCAAAGAAATCTGTTATGAAGTTGCGCTCAATGATTTTCGCCACACACGTCAGGAAATTGAGGCCCTTGCCATTGTTAAGATGAAGGAGCTTTGTGCTAGCTATAGCAAGAAAGACCCCAACGAGCGGGACTCGTGGAGGGCAGTGGCTCGGGATGTTTGGGACACTGTAGGCGTTGGTGATGAGCGTATTGAGGATGTCATTACAAACGGATCTCGACCAGGAGGGGCAGTCATGGATGAACTAAAGGTGCATATTGATAAACTTGAGGATATTTTGCAAGAGGTGAAGAAACAAAATAATATGAAAGATGAAGAGATTCGTGCTCTCAGGAATAAGATGGTCAAAATGGAGAAGGTCCTGCCACTCATCACCCCAGAGGGTCCAGACAAACCTCCTGATGCAGACATTTCTTCCACCACAGCCAGCACTCCAACTCCCTGCCTTTCTAATCCTGAAAAGCCAGATGAGGAAGATGGTGATTCACAAGCAGGCCAGATTGCTGGAGGTGACTCTGCGTTAAAGAGAGGACAAATGCGCTGGATACGTCAAGAGCAGTTACGCCTCAAGAACCTTCAACAACAAGAAATTGCCAAGCAGCTTCGTCGGCATACTGGGCCCCATCGCTTTATACCCCCGGAAGATCGCAAGCTACGCTTCCCATTTAAAAGTAACCCCAAGCACCGCAATTCGTGGAGTCCTGGTACACATATTATTATTACTGATGAGCAGGTAATTGAGCTCAAAGTGCCCAAAGAAGCTGTAGAGGAAGAAGAGGGAGAAAGCCAGGATGTGAATGGGGATCAGCCTAAAGAAAAGATGGCCGCCTCAATCGTCGAAGTCACACCTCCTTTGCCAACCCCAGCAGTCCAACACAGAAGCAAAACCTCAGAGCAGGGGTTAAACCAGAGTCACAGACCTAACTATAGGAATAATCAGCATCAGCAGCCCCATGAACGAGGCCGCAGCAACTCCTTTAATCTCCGCCAGCGGCCTTCTGGCTCCACAGAGATGCTGCAACAGCCTGAAACCAACAGGAGGCACACACAGGCTTTCTACCAATCCCGCCACTATCAGAACCAGCCAGCATATCCCCAACTACACCATCAACAGCCATGCCATTATAATAGCACAATGTATTCAGATGGCAGTTTCAATGGCTACCAGCAGTACCATCCCATTGATCATGCTAACCATCCAATCAACTTTCAGGCACCTCCTCGAATGCGCAGACAAATGTCTGCTCCAAACCTAAAAGCCAGCAGAGAGACAGCAGTCTGAGCAGGACTGGAGCTAGCATTGATGTGCTTCAGTAGGCAAACACATTACAGATCACAACAGCTTAAAACTGACTGAATCAAACATCTGAAACTGTGACTTTTTCACTTGATTGTGAGTGTGATGTTGGTTGATCCAAAAGCATTGTATGTATTATAAAAATACAATTTATCAGTGTCATAATATATGCTGTTTTACTCATTTTTTGCTGCATTGTGTATTCATCACTGACATTGAGAGAGCTATCATAAGGATCTGAAGAACAGAACTGTTTCCAGCAAAAGTTTGCCATGGTTTTCCGATTCATTTTTCAGACTGTATGACAACTCATCTTTTCTTTATGGTTGGTTATCTGAGTTTACATTTGCCATCTTAGTACTGATTTATTTTCCGTTATCTTCACAACTACAATTTAATCACACAGCTGTGTTAAATTCAAGGTTTTTGTTCATCCAATTTGTAACTGCGAACACCCCGTATTTATTTCTTTTTGAGTTCCATATAATTGAATGTTAGGCTGAGAGAATCTGAATTATTTTTAATTTTATACTTTTTGATGTACCTCAAAAGACATTTTGTGCTATAAATTCATATTGCCCTGGAATCAAATGACCAATTTTAGCTGCTTCAACACCGATTTTCGAACAACTTTATGCACTATTGAATTGTGCCTTTTGACTAGATATTCAAATAATAAGTATTCAAAAGTGCCTTTTCATGCACAAACTAATCCTGTCAAATAATATGATTCCTTTTTTTTTCGCTTTTCTGTCAGACATTGCAAAATAATCTCAATGTTTTATCACCTCTTACTAACTTCAAATTGACAATATAATGTTATAATCTAATGTCCAGTAAAAAAAAAATGCTTGCTTTATCCCCCTATTTCAAATATGCAAGTGCAGAACAATAATAGTACACCATTAGTGTGTATAGCAAGATGTTGCTAAATTGGACTTTGTACAGCATATGCCTCCGCCAAGGCCATTTTTTTTAGAAAGAAAAAAAAGCAACAGCAAAACACAAGAAATCAGATTAGCCTTTAAATGTAACAGTTTCTTCTGTGTTGCATCCTCTGTGTTTGAAAAAATCTGCCAAAAGCCAGACACTTTTTTAGTGCGTACATCTAATGCAAGTGAATCCCCTCCACACACACACACACGTACAGAGCAAGCACAATTACTACCACTAGTAACAAACAGCTCAGACAAACACAAACAGATATGGATTGAAATATTACCTCCTTGGCGGATGTATAAACTAATACCAAAATAGTACTAAATTCTGTATTCTTATTCAACAATTATCTGTCATTCTTTTAAAACTGACTCCAGTGCATTTTCATTGAGAATTTAAATTCTCTTTGAACCATGGAGTTCCCTGATCATTTTCTAACGAAGCAACCTGAAGCTGAAATGCTTAGAGGTGGCCCTGGTTGTAAGAAGTTATACACAATATCACCCACAATCATTTTATTGCAAGTCTACAATGTTTAGAAAACACCTGTCCTCTCTTCCTGTAAATGCATTTCAAAATGAACTGGACTCTTATTTACCCATTATGCTGTCTTAAATTTCATTTTGGGTTTTTATTTTACTGAGAAAGCAGAGAGTTCACAATCTTTTTAAAATGGATGCCCTACAGGGTGTTGTCATGGTTTCCAAAGACTTGCCTTGAAAATGTTGGAGCAAAGACAAAGACTTGAAGTGTTTGCATAATGTTTTTTGGGAGAACTATCCATGTCAAATGTGATTTACCTTTTAGTTGTAACTGTTTTTTCTGCCTATGTGCTTTTAGCTGACACATATTTGTATTAGCAGCAAGTCTGCCAGTCAATTTCTTGCTACATGTGTAGCTTTCAAGGAAACCACTCATTCTTACATTTCAATACCAGTTGGCCTTTACATAATTTAACAAGACTTTAGTCATAATTTGGGTAAATAAGTGCTTTTCTCAGAGCTGAGTTTTATACAATATGTTGACAGTATACACTTTCCCATAACAATGCTGTAAAATAAAACCAAACGATAGGGCACCACATGCAAGTTCAGTTTCCCACCCATGTGCTTACTGTCTGCATGCAGTAGTTTACATCAATTGAAAAATGCTCAGATGAACATTGTTATTTTATGTGTGCACTGGTGCAGATGGCTACCAGGTAAGCTGGAATGTGTACAAAATCAAATGGGCAATGTACCTTATACTGATCTTTTAAAATGTATGTATTTTTCTGTGTTAGGTCTCAGCTCTAAGAGCCTGCTGATTATTGTACATCTGCTGTTGAATCTGCAATATCAAGTGCCTCATTTGGGCTGCTTACCAAGTTGTGTTGGTCCTTCATTAAGCACTTTGTGCAAATGCACATTTGCTATTGAACAGTGTTGTTCATAGGTTTAACGAAACTAGAATGCCTTGTTATGTTGGACATTTATTTCAACATATGAATTAAATAAAATTACATGTTACAAGAGTAGTTACTTGTTATACATGGTATGTATTTTTCTCACAGCCATACTGGTTCAGGGATGCAGATCACTACTCACATGTGAGCAACATAGACTTACAAGAGAGACCTTACCACTTGTTATAGGAAACCATCTCAGGACCAATCAGTTTTACAGTGAATGCCTAATTTTTCATTATATGTACGCAACATTGTAAGTTATATACATTTAAAGTCTAATCATGACAGGGGATTAGAGTTAATGTAAATTTGTAGTGAATTTCTTTTAATCTACTAAGAATATTTTAAACATAGAGGAAGTCATTGGTAAATCCAATCAGTATGCAAACACCCTCAAGCTCAATGAGACTCAAAAGCATGATGGGAAAAAGTATGTTTGTCCTTCAAAATATCCATAGGTAATACATCTCTCAAGTGTAGATAAGAAGTTAATAGTTAAAAAAGCAGCAAAACACAGGTCCTTGCCATCATTACTGCTGCTGGCAGAAAGATCCCATACAAGGAGAAGCCAGTAACCTGTCCCTCCCTTTTTAGATCAAACCAGCTCAATGGCTCAAGAATTGGCAATAGTTTTATTTAATGTGTAACAAAATCCTATTGATATCATTGCTGGCTGCCAGTAAGCTTTCTCGATTGTTGAGAGTCATCTTAAATTAGTGATATGAGCATGTTAAGTTGTCTCTCAAAGCTCTTTAGCTTATGGATATTGTTTGACACAAAGTACTTTTTGTCTATTATGTTGTCATCTATACTGAAACAGTTAGAATAAACTTTTAATACATTAAGCTTTACATCATAGGCAATTTGATTGTATTCTGACAGACAACTTATTCAGCTTTATTTACCTTAAAAGGTGAGAAGAAGTCATGGTAACACATTGTTTCTTTGTTAATAACAACACATCTTGGAACACTCCTTACTTACTTTTTGCCTTGACCCACCCAAACCAGTATTGTTTTTCCTAGTGAGACCTGAGCCTCGACCAATAGTTCGGGCAGGTTTGGGATCAACAAGTACATCACTGCACACTATAATTCTCTTCCTCTCCATGTCAAAGGTGTGAGCTGACCACACTTTTTGTAAGTTTAGGTTGCAGCCTGAGTTGGATGAAATGGAACATCTGTACACTATTTTTTTGCATATTCTGGCAGCAATAAAATACTTCCTGTTGAAATAATTTGAGCCAGAAATAATTGGCCCAAAGTAAAACTTTATCAACACCTGTGGAAATTGGACTAAGTTTTATTTATCTCAAAAATTGAATTTGAAATAGACAAAGTCTCCAAGACTGTCATTAAAAACCTCTAATAAATTTAACATAAATATGACGATATTAATCATAATGTGTGCATCTTACAAACCTAAAAAATATTAGATTTGAAAAAGCATCACGATAACATTCTTTATCACTTTTTCTCCAGCCCTAGAACATCCAGTCATGGAGCTGCCTCTCCGTATCTGGGAGAACCCTTTGGCTCTCACCGCAAACAAAGCTCTATAAATTCTCATTGTTGAACTTACTCATGTATTGAATTAGTCGAGTTTTTGAGCCATCATAAGTAATATTTCTAATTGTAGTCATGTGGAGCAAACTTCAAGCCAATGAGTGCATTTAGCAAACCTCTTGCTGGATTGCCATGGGCTGATTTTGTCGAGAGAATTTAGCCTTTAGTTTGTTCAGCAGTGAGGAGGTTAATAAATGAAAAGGCTGCTTTGTTTTCCCAGAAGACACAGAACAAACACGATGAGGTCACTTGGACCACAGACTGTCCTGCATGATGAGGATGGCGCCCTCATTGGATTACACTTGACTCAGCTTCAACAATTACCTCTGATCTATTTCCGCTGCCACTTAAGACATACAACATAAAAAGTTGCTCCTTCCCTCTGAACAAAGAAAATTATAGTTTCTCACATTTAAAATATGATCTGTTTTTTGGTAGTAGACCACGTCTTGTACATAGGTGGCAGGTTTTCAGAAAAACGCCAGTTGGTTTTAACATGACTATTTTGAAAACATTTTTAGTACAGCTCTCAAAATTTTGTCGTCTTTTTTTACATTTTGTTTAATCACCATCTACCATCCCAATTCTGCCACATTCATCATATTGTCTCAATACTAACATTATCTCGTCTTTAGTTCAGGATCATATCAAGGTGTTGTGTCGGAACTTCAAATTGGAATATATATGACACAGGATCCTTTTTATGTCTTTGGGAAGTTAAGAGTGAGATTGAGTTGTGATTGCGGATTGCTGGCATGGCTCAACTGTACTGTAGTTGTCACTGATGCTCAGTTGTGGATGCTCTCTTCCCCCTCCCTTGTATGGTGGTGTCCAGGTTTACGAGAGCAAATTGCAGGAACTTCAGAAACAGGTGGAGACTCGCTCACTAGTTGCTGAGACGCCTGATGAGGAAGAGCTGGAGGAAGAGGAGGAAGAGGAGGGTGGGTACTTTAAATGTTCAGTTCTGCACAATGTCATTAAGTTGTCTATCAAACAATATTATAAATAAAAGACAACCTAACGATTTCCTCCACACTATCCAGATCTCACCGTAATGGAATGTACGTATAGTATGATCTTTAACATAATCAACACAATAAAAGTAAAAAAAAATAACGTCAACTCAATTCTGACTAATTCAAACTTATTAATGTTGATACATCCAGCTAATTCAAGGCCACATCACACTGCTTATGAATCATACGTACATCACGTAATCTCATTCGAAATGAAACATACTAATGTGCTTATGAACCATCAGTTAAAGGTCAAAGTACCATGCTCATATTTCATTTCTGTTTTTTTCCACTCAACTCTCAAATGCATTTAGCTTACTGTTGGTGGTAGGCTAAAGCAGGATATCAGTATTTCCTTGCCTTCGAAGCAGTGATTTACACTAGAAATTGTTTCCCAATCGTTACTGAAACCAGTCACTGGAAAGAAAAACTGTGATAAAAAGACAAAGTGGTGTCTGTATTGAACTTGCTTACCGCCCCCAGGTTAAGACAATCCAAATCTAGAAAGCATTTAGCTTAATAGTTTTCAGTGAATCTCACAGCCGAAAGCTACCATTATATCCACACAAGTGACACAATATTTTAACACCAGCATTTGCTACACAGGCAATAGTGTACCAATGGTTCCGAATGATATACAATATTTACTGTGCATGCACAGACATTTTTTGCAATATTCCTTCTCAATGCATACAACAACACTGCCTATGGCAAGTGCATTATTTCACCAAATTACCAAATGTGAAATCAGGACCGTATTTTACTATGCCTTACTTCTTACATTTAATTGTGCTTGCGTGTGTGTGCATGCCTGTGTCTGTGCATTTGCAAAAAGTGAGCTGTGTGTGTGCAGAGTGTGAGCATAGCCTGGAGATGCACTTTAATTTTATAGTATTGCGCTTTACAATGACAACAATGCTTTTCTATTCTATTCTATGTGACTACAGACATTTACAGTCTGATGGGTGGCCTTCTAGTTAAACTTTTACGTCCCGTAATTGTTGCTAACAGTGTTTGTTTATTCGGAAAACATTGCAATGTTTTCCTTCACGGCTATAAAGAAAATCACAAACAATCTGCGGTAGGGCTAAAACACACAAAGTCACTGGTATAGTCCTTTGGAAGTTATTAGCATCCGCTGTGTGTATATATATGTGTACAGTATGTGGAGGTGTGTTAACTTCAGCCTTATCGACCTTCTGCTTGCAGTACCGTGGACTCAGCATGAGTTTGAGCTGGCTCAGTGGGCTTTCAGGAAGTGGAGGTACCATCAGTTCACCTCCCTCCGTGATCAGCTGTGGGGAAACGCTGTCTATCTGAAGGAGGCCAATGCCATTAGTGTGGAGCTTAAGAAGAAAGTAAGTTAATTAGCTTTCTGCTTGATAACTGAAATGAGATAGTTCAATATCGATCATTGAAGGATCTCTATCTTAAACAGTCAATTTTAAAAAACATCTCGATTTGTAGTGTGTGAGTATTTTTTGTTTGTCTGTGACTACTTATTGAAAGTTATTAAACCCAAGTGTGAATTTTTGAAAACAAACTTTCCTTCTTGAAGAAATTATTTTTCAATGTATATGATTTACATACAAATGATTGGTTGATAAAGTTCAACCAGGATCAATAAATTATTTCTGATTCTGATGATGCTGCAAGAAATGAGCAATTAGTATGCTGTATTGTGGACCACATGAAAAATGGCCTTTTGAAAGTGAGATATTATTTTTTTCATGTCACACAGGCCTAAACTGTGTCATAGGTGTTCAAATCGGGACTATGAATGTTTGAGATAAATCATGAAAAAAATCCATCCAATTACTCTAGGTTGGTTGTTGATGTAGTGTCACATAGCGGAACAGAATTTGTCATAAATCAGCAGCTGGTTGGCTGAGAGGGTGCCGTCCTCGCCAGGAAACCAGTGGGAATTAGATTCTTGTCTGGTTCAAGGCGTTAAATGATTGATACTGGAGATGGCTCATTTTTCATGGAGACATTTTCAGAGGGGTGTTACATGTCCATCTGAAATTTATGTTCAGTGTTGTTTATTGATTTGCTATACTATCCCCAGAGGAAGCAACAAAATTGGTGTTATGGCTGATAGCCAGTTAGAGTAAAAATAAAGCCAAGGTCTTTTAATTGACAAAAAAATCCTGATCTTTATCACACCAATTAATGAAAGTTCTGAGCTAGAAACCCTCAAGACAAGCCGCATTACCGTTGCTACTCTCCTTATTGGTCTAATGTTTTAACTCCCTTTCCATTCTTTCCATCCACCTGCCCTTTCCTTCAGGTCCAGTTCCAGTTTGTCTTGTTAACAGACACTCTGTACTCCCCACTGCCGCCGGAGCTTCTCCCACCAGAGCCTGAGAAAGAGCGAGACGCCCGTCCTTTCCCCCGTACAGTGGTGGCAGTTGAGGTCCAGGACCTAAAAAATGGAGCCACGCACTACTGGTCCCTTGAAAAACTCAAGTAATGAACATGTCCTCCATTGAACTACCTTAGTTCTAGTTTTTGCTCAAATATATAGTGAAATACTCTTCAGCTTCTGCTTGCAATGACCACCCACAATGTGTTGCTCTTACTATTGGTACATTTGCAGGCAGAGGCTTGACCAGATGCGAGAAATGTACGATCGTGCCGGAGAAATGGCCTCCACACATCAGGATGACTGCGGTGACGGCACTCTGACAGGAAATGACCCCTTCTATGATCGTTTCCACTGGTTCAAACTTGTTGGAAGGTATGCAGAACACCCCAAAACAATGCATCCAACACCACCAAATACCCACATTTGCTGCATCTGTTGAAGTGTCTGTTGAAGCTCCATGTATTAGGTATTGCTTTTGTTGCTGAGTAGTTCAATATACCTTCACTCAGACAGGTTTTAAGAGTCATTAATCTCCATTCCATTTGTCCATCCAAAGGTCCATATTTGGTCTTTCTGAATACAGTATATGTATCAGCACCATATTTGATCACTAATGTTTGTGTTTTTTCTTCCATACTCATGTAAATCCATTTTTGGGTGTATTTCAATATGCGCCGAGTTGTGTTCATAGATACATACAAATCCTGTTTTGTTTTTTATTCATTTCTATTCATTTTATGCCATCCATTTTGTTTTTACCATTAAAAACATTTGTATCATGTTGTTATATTTATTTGATATCATGTATTTTTTTCATTTGTAAAATGTTTTATTTCATTCCTTATTCGTCTTTTTTTCTGGATTTCGCCATCTTCATTTAATATCTTTCCAGTTCATACAGAAGGTTGTTAACAACATTATGCATTTGGATAATGTGAAAATTTGTGGCATTTTGTATTCTCTCTTTCACACAGCATACATTAGAAGGCTTACATATAAATCTTTTCAAAATGGCATTTAATTTTGTCATAAAATTCCCATGTTTTTACAGAATACCGTGACTGAGCAGTCACAGTTTATTGTATTCTTTTGTTGAATAAGAAATAGTTGAATTTACGTTAAAGTTAAGCCTCCTTGATAAAAAACTGGGTAACTGATTTCCCTGAAAAAGATAAATACATATGACCTTTAGTAGTAAACCCGTTTTTCATCAGATTTGTTAATGTGAAGTGCTTACAATGAAAACTTGCCCATTTTATTCCTTTTATTCTTTTTGTTTCCTTTATTTGATCTGAAACAGTACAAAATGTTTATATTCCAATTGAGAGAAAAACCAGTGTTAATAAGCTGTTTTACTCTTACTCCATTATTACCTTTCCTTGGTTCTTGCCAATATTCCCATACTACCAACCCTCAGCTCCCCCATCTTCCATGGTTGTGTTAATGAGCACCTGGCTGACCGCACACCCTCGCCTACCTTCTCAACCACTGACTCTGAGATCACTGAGCTGGCTGACGAACGCCAGAGCGAGATGTCTGACTTCATTGATGACGAGGCTTTCGTGGATGACATCAGCTCAGATGCCGGCACAGAGGAAGGCTCTGACATCTTCAGCGATGGCCAGGACCCCTTCTATGACCGCTCCCCCTGGTTCATCCTGGTGGGAAGGTTGGTGATTGGACTTGGCATTCCCATGTCCTCCACACACAGCCTACTGTACATTTTAATGGGTCGGCTTGGTTAAATGTTAGTTTATGGTAAATTAATTATGCTAAATTCATTTTTGTTTATATTTTTTAGATAATTACTTAATGAGTGCCTGTAAACTTTTCAAGTAATCAAGAAAATACAATTCATTTTTAAGTATTTAACCAGCCTAAACAGATGTTGGCAGTACATGTTGTGTGTAAATGCAAGCATATTAAATGTATCCAGTTTGGCAGTGGGCCCTGTAGAAAACAAAGATTTATTAATTTTCCGTTAAACCCTGTAGTGAAAAATAATAATTTTGGATCAGATTATACATTCACAGCTGCTCTGCAGAGATGAAATAGACCAGCTTTGAAATTAATATGATTAGTCATACTTGTGTGCTGCACAAGCCACTTTGTAAGAGCTATGAGAGCCACCAGCCTCTTTGCTCCACCTCCGTGTGATGTCTTATCCTTCGCCACCAGTGATGTGCTGACTGTATTAACTCTCATCTGTGTGTGAAGTACATGAATCTGCTGTGTCCAAGTTGATAAACTGTCTGTCATTTTATGTTTTTGTTTAATCCCTCAAATTATGTTTGAGATTTACTGTAGTTTGAGTTATGTTTTGGTTGCAACTGTTTTATTTACTTCTTTTTGTTTTAACATTTTTTCTTGGTTTGTATTAGAGGCAATATTTTCATTAACACAGTAGTTTGCAGTTTCATCCGTAATCTTTGCTTGTAATCTGTTTGTTCAAATGCAGTGCAATGTTTGGATAAATTAAATGCTGCAGTAGCACGTGAAATCACAGCACACTATGTACCAAGGCTGTAGCTTTAGAGCAGTAAATTTAGCCCAGTAATAAACCCGGTGTGGCAAGCTCAGAATAAGATGACCGATCAATGCAGGCTTCAGTCCAATACAACTCTACAACAGCTGCAGCTCAGCTACCTGCGTCACTGTGACTTTTGAGATTTTGCAGACTGATATCTCTCTCCCGTCCTTGGCTTTGAGTTTCTCTCCCTGGGTGTGGAGGACCGAGGATAGGGGGTGGGCAACAGAGAAAGTGTAGGTCACCAGCTGTGCCACAAAACAAATCATGTCCCTCAAAACCAATTGTCAGTAAGTGAGAAACAAAGCTCAGCATAGCACAACACAGTGAAGCACTCCTTAACAGCTGTTACAGCTCCATCCCAGTTGAATTATCATCCCTATCACACAGTTTTCAAACACAGTAGACGGTTTGAGCTGCTTCTGATTTCAGTGTCCTTAAACATGTATGCTTTTATGTTTCTGTTTTCTTTTTGTTTGTTCTTGGACACAATTGTTACTAATAATTAATTTTTTGTCATAAACAAGATTTGGGTGCTCTTCATAGGATGTTTAAATCACTGAAATTGTAGATGATGTAGAGCTTCTACATTCACTGTCCATGTGAAATATTTCAGTTTGTTTTGAATAGGATTGCATGGGAGACTGCAGCAGTTCTTCCAGACTGCTTCAGTATCAGCCTTTTATTTTTGATTCCTGTTTTACTCTCAGAGCTTTCGTGTACCTAAGCAACCTGCTGTACCCTGTGCCGCTGGTTCACCGTGTTGCCATAGTAACAGAGAAAGGTGAGGTGCGTGGCTTCCTGCGTGTTGGGGTTCAGGCCATTGCTGGTGAGTAATAATTAATAACAATAATAAGATTACCTAAAGAGCGTCACAAGAGTGTTTGAATGTATGAATTGCATTTGTGGTTTGATAATTGTCTCAGAATGGTGCATTCATCAGTCTTACAATAAGATGACGGAAAATGTGAAGATGTAATTCTTTTATAGCACTGTGAGAACATCTTCAAGGGTTTTTCGGCTACAAATCCAATGACTGAGAGAAAATTGATTTGGTGTGCCTGTTATTCTTTTTGAAGTGTTTTAACAGATTGTATCAGTCTGTGACATGTCTTGATAAGAGGATGATTTGTCTCTTTAGCTGACGAGGAAGCCCCAGACTATGGGTCAGGAGTCAGACAGTCAGGAACTGCCAAGATTTCCTTTGATGACGAATACTTCAAAAAGGTATGCCTCATTCAAATAAATATAAACTTTCAAGAAACCCTCTGTCTCCCGAGTGTGAGAGTGTTTACAGATGCGCTTTTCATATTATTTCTTCCCTTTGAAATGAGTTTCTAAAGCATAAAAATGTAGAAACATTTTTTCTACTAGCAGAACACAAATGTCTTTTTCTTTGCATCTCTTTTTTATGCTCACAGCATGACTTTCCCTCCATGGTTATGACCCACTCTGGCTTGTCCCTGGAAGAGCTGCGTATTGTGGAAGGTCAGGGTCAAAGTTCAGAGGTCATTACACCGTCAGAGGAGCTCAATAGAATCAATGACATGGGTACGGCTGCCAGACCTTCACCTCTCCACTCATAATTCTTAACCTTTCAGGGCAGTGGAATGCACATTTAACAGATGGTCCTGTTGAATGCAAAAGGAGGCATTGAATGTTTAGTTATGGAAATCAGGCTGGTGCACTTTTCACTTGTTTTGGCTGGACTGTTCGTGATGGATATCAATGTGTAACAAGTGTAATCTGTACGACAAATCATGAGCTGTGGTTGAACATTGTGGAGCCCAAAGGTCTGTATTTATGTAGGTTATTTCATGGTGCAAAATGCTAGCAGGGCACTGGGGAGGATTTTATCACTGCATCTTTATATAAGCCAGCATCAGGTCTTTCCTTTATCTTATTGATTTGTTTACCACATTGTCTTTGTTTGATAGAGACATAGCGAACACAAACTGAAAGATGCTTGCTGCCATACATCATATGCAATATTTCAATAATAAGCATTCAGTCGGACAGCTGTTTAGCAAAAAGGATGTTAATACAAAAACGATAAACACAGAAAAACAGCAACATTCAGTTACTGTAAGTGTGAGTAAATCTGGGCCCTCTGCTTCTTTTTTGTATTATATTATTGTCTCTATATAAATGCAGATACAGAGAGAACAAGCGTCTGCTGTATTTTGCTGGTTACCAGGGTCCCCCTAGATGAATCATCTACAATTGGATTCTGAAAAGCATTGACAGTCATGAGGTTGACGGAATTTTGAGCAGCTGCTCCAAAGTGGGGGAGCACCATGATGCAGCAGTTTTTTGTGATGTAGCCCCAGTATGCTGTCTGTGCCTTCAACTTACTGGGAGCAAATGAAGTGGTTAAGGGCTCCTAGACACGTTCTACTAAAATTTATATGTAGATAGAAAAGCACAATTGAAAATGCAGTTGGGTCATTTTCTAGTAGCTGATAGCTCTAACTTGGCTGTTGTGCCTTTCTGCAGATCTAAAGCTTGGAAACATACCACAGTCCAAGCTGAGTGGTGGTGATGGTCTGGCTGGTAAGCTGGAGGTGGGCAGCATGTTCACCTTCCGTGTTACCGTGCTTCAGACCTCTGCCATCCCACTTGAGTATGCTGATATCTTTTGCCAATTCAAGTAAGTTCACAAACCCCATAAAAAAGTCCATTAATCTAACGTTAATGTTAGTGCTTTGGAACTGTGTAAATTTGATGATTGAACTTAGTTGAAATGTAGTCTATTATTCAAACAATGTAGTTCTGTCGAATGAGAAGTTCTTACTTAATTTGTAGATAATTCTGTTATTGCAAACGTAAATGAAGAAAACATCATTACATTCTAGAATGCAATTGATGCTTTAACTTGTTCTTTTTTTTTCTAGTTTCCTGCATCGCCATGATGAAGCTTTTTCCACAGAGCCTTTGAAGAACACCGGCAAAGGAGCACCTCTTGACTTTTACCACGTCCAAAATGTTAATATATATTCACACACATAGCAGTTTCACATTAATTACTTAACAATATGTACCTCAGGTCTGACACGCCTCTTTCTTCACTGTTGGAGCAGATTTCGGTCGAGGTGACAGAGTCTTTCATTGAGTACATCAAGACCAAGCCCATTGTGTTTGAAGTGTTTGGCCACTACCAGCAGCACCCCCTCCACTTCCACGGCCAGGAATTAATCAGGTTAGTATATCAGAAAATAAATGTGTAAGAAGTGAAATCAAAGATCTACTTAAAATGAACGAAAGGCTCACATTTCTGTGAAAAAACACCTTGTCAGGGGTCTCTGCTATGTACTTTTTGGTGTCAGTACCTGAAAATAGAAAAAAAAAATGACTTTGAGACATATTTTGGATGCTTTCATAATTATTTGTAAACTTTATAAGTTTTGCTATTATTCTTAGTTAATTTCAAATTCATTTTTAACAGTCCACCAACACCATCCAGAAAATATTATCCGATTCCTATGCCACTATCTAAACCAGGTAAGGAGTTTACAATACACTGAAACTTCCTTCTTTTTTTCAAAATCTTTCATTATTATTACAGCATATTTTTACCTGTCATTGTCAAACTAGCATGCCTTATTTTCTCCTCCGTTTTTTCTCATTTTTTTTTGCTTCTTTTGGATTTCTGTGTCATACTTCATCATTCTCCCCTCCTTATAATTCCCTTAACTAAACCATGTCCTACCTGCTTTGCTTCATCTTTCGTTAACATCACACATGGCATCTTCAGACCATACCCGTAAGATAGAATTGATCCGATACTTGATGAGTGGATATGTGCATGGCAAGGTGCTCGACACACTGTCAGAGCACGCCAATGCCTTGGCCTCTTCTGCTGTGGCCAGTCTAGAGGATGAGGCTGACCAGCCCTCACACTTCCCTTTCCTACCAGTGCTCAATTACCCAGTGTTTATTGTACCCAGGCACCATGGTTAGTACTGCACAGCAGAAATGGTAGTAACAGAAAGTCGTAGCTGCCCCTGTGTAGTAGTGGTTAGGCTTGTGCTGTGATTGCCATTTTTCCACTAGGCTTGTTGAAAAGCTCTGCAGTGGTAGTATGTGCTGCAGATCTAGTTAGGTCACACTCTTATCTGTCACTTAGAAGTAACCGGCGCTCACCACCAGGTAAATCTGCTGCATCTAGTTTAAACCCAAAAAGAACCATAAATTAAGTACTAATGCCTATCAGAGACGATGGATGACAGAGAATCACGACTTTAATTAGACGCCAGAAGTTTCTGCATTCATAGGATTAGCTGATGTCTAATTATCGTAGGTTTCATGTGGAATAATGTTCATTTCCACTGCAATAAACACAAAAGAAACCTTTGGCAGTGAGCTAAGAGATTAGCCCCTTTCAACGGGAACATAATCCTGATGTGTCCGACAAGCAGGGTGCTGTCAGCAGTAGTGTAATCTTTGACTATATTCCTCAATACAAAGCATGTTTTTTTTAATGCTCTGATAAGGCATTTTGTCATTTACATATCATTTAAGTATTTAATTATCTGGGGTCAGCAGTGCTTTCACATTCCAGTACAGCCTGCATTTACTAATCAGATTATTTCCTTAAATATATATACCACATTTTTATTCAATCCCTAAGAAATTCCCCTCAAATCCAATTTTAAATTTCTGTGTGTGTGTATGTGTTTGTTTGTCAGTACCAGCCACCAAGCTGAACACCATCACCAAGTCCAACTTGGGTCAGTGTGTCAGCAAGTACGATCTTCTAGTCTGGTTCGAGATTAGTGAGCTGGAGCCCACGGGAGAGTGAGTTTCTGCGCATGCATCTTAAATTCATATATTTTGTGTCGCTAGTGTCATATGATTAGCTATTTTTTAAATGGTGACTCAAGTTTAGCTGTTAAGTCGGGTAGGATTCGGTCTGTGGTAAACAGATATGACATCTACCGCAATCTGTATGCTGCACATGACAAATTTGACAAATAATGAGCTGAGCTGCTGCAAGGTGATGCTTGAAATGTCTCCAATTGCATCAAAGTACTGAGCTAAATGTGACCAAACTGAGTTTCATCCATACCCAGGCTTAGCTTTTATCTTCGCAATGAGTTTATTAAATCTAAGCGTCTCCTGTGGGTTCATTCACTTCCTGCTCAAAGAAGAACTGAAACTTTGATCATGCTATAGTGACCCATTATCACCATTTGCTGTTTAAAGTGTTATGACCAAGGTCTTCAGTAGTCGCATTCCGATTCTGGGGATTTCTTTGCATGCATACATATTTCTTTTAAAGCATTTGACTTATTTGAGAAATAAGTTTACTATGAAATGTTTGAAACTAAAATACATTCATAAAACACCATATAGTGTCTCAGTTTAGTACAACCTTGCCCTGCAGGTATATCCCGGCTGTGGTGGATCACAGTGGAGGCCTACCATGTCATGGTACTTACCTGCTCCACCAGGTAATCAATATTCAAACCATTGTCACTACTCACGTATGTGTTTATTTATTTATTTATTTATTTAAATTCCTATAAATTCAGCCTGCAACTGCATTTTTTTTGTAAATGTAGAACCATAAATTAGTTCCAGCAATGTCCAAAATGATCCAAAACTCAGATAATCTTTGCTACAGGGGATCCAGAGGAGGATCACAGTGACTCTCATTCATGAGAAAGGAAGCGAGTTGCATTGGAAGGATGTCCGTGAGCTGGTTGTGGGTGAGCAGGAATGACCAACTCTACCCTTAGTTTGTGGAGGTTCTCAGTCCCAGAATTCTTTTCAAAATCTTCTTGTTGTGGCAACTGGACTTGAATTTCTTCACTTGAAGAGGTTTTACCCCTCATCCATTGGGAAGTGAAGAAATTCAAGTCTACCCTTAGTTATTCTCTGATATGCAGGAGAGAGACACACAACTGCTTAAACACACTAAACACACTTGATTAAAATTACATGGTGTAGCTGAGTAATTTTTACCTTGTTATCATGGCAGACTAAGTAGATATAACAACTGTTTGCATTATTATGATACAAGCATAGCCCAGCAATAGCACTAAAGGTATTTTGAAAAACGTTTCTCCTGATGTCAGTCCGTGTCTGATGTTTCTCAAGCTGCCTGCTTGTCAGCAGTTTACACTGTGGCTCCAGCTTACGGACCAAATAATTTCACATTTTATACTTTTATCTACTGATATCCAGTGAGACTAATGAACAAGTTGACATGTAGTGAGTCTGGCTCTTGAACACTGACAGAATGGCATTTATCGGCAATCCAGTGTGCAGTAAAGATGGTAGTGACTGCAGCAGGTTTTATCTGTGCCTTCCCCAGGTCGGATCAGGAACAAGGCTGAAGTGGATGATGGGGCAGCCGATGCTGTCCTGTCTCTTAACATTATTTCTGCCAAGAATATCAAGTCATCCCACAACGCAAACAGGTACATGCAAAGTCCACATTGATGGTCGTATAACATCGGTTCAAAGTTTAATCAAGAAACACTTTACGAAGTGGGGTCAAATTTGAATGTTCAGATTTTTGAGTTCTGATCAATCCAAACTAAGTATATATTTAATGAAAAAACAGTTAGCCGTACATTGAATGATATGTTACGTATATTATTAGATATACATTGTATTATACTATTTAATTCTTGGTACATTCTAGAATCTTAAGCTTCTGAGAGCTTAAGATATTAACCCTTTGCGGATCAATATATATGATGTAAATTATCCGCTTTTTTAATACTTCATTTGAATACTTTGTGGTGTTTAAAATTGTTAAGTTGTTAAAGATACACACCTGTTTGAATTTATGTTGTCATGTTTAATGACAACCGTTTAGTTTAGAATGGTGATGACCACAGGTGTTGATATTCTGTTATTTTCAAGTTGTTGCGTTCCATCATTGAATGCTTATGTCCAGTGAGCATTACTATTTGACATCATTCAACATTAATAGCTTGTCCGGACTGTAGATTGTGATATCAGCCCGATTGTCATTTCAACTAAAATAAATGGTCTCACATTAAGCTGAAATCTTTCTGACAATAAATCAGAACAATGTAAAGGTCCCAATTGACTATGATTACATTTATCCTTTACTTCTTAAAGTGTATATGATCATCAAAACAATAATTGGCACATTTTACATTTTACATTTTGCATTTTGCGAGAGCATTTGTAATTTTAATGTGTTTCATTGATGTTAGTGCACAGTATAACATTTTATCTCCCCCTTTCCTGAGTTTGGATTTTTTCAATTTATTGATATTATGTTTACCAAAAGTCAGAGTTACACTTTGCTTCTAATCTGCTAATGTGTCCTTTTTTATGTGTCCGAGATATATTTATTTAATTGCATGAACATTTGTCATTCTCATTATCTTCGATTTCCCTGTTCATTTTCTCCATGCTCATTTATCTGACTCTTTATGCTTCTCTTTTTTTTCTGTGCACTCATTCCTCCCGCTGCTGCTGGACTGTTGATTGTGCTCAGGCTTTCTATTGATAAGGATATTGATAGGTACCACTTACTGGAGAACATAAAGCTCATTCTGTGAAAGATCTTTATGGCTCTCTTTAGTTGTATAGATTCATAGAAATAAGTTTCATGCAGTATGTGTTTTTTGTTGGTGTCTTACATTTGGTCTGCCTTTCTCTACATCTGTATCGAAAATCTAAAGGAAAATCGCTGCATTTTAAAGGATTTATGGCTAAGTAAAGGCATTCCAACTGTAACAGCAAATCTTAGCTTGTATAAATCTGTGATTTTGTGACTGTCACACCAATTTGAAGCCCACATATCACATGGTTCCCTTCTTTTGAGCCATTCCTTGTATCTGCTTTCAATTTTGTGGGTTATAGTGCCTCCCTTAGGCATAGAAAGGAAGAAGCACAGATACAACCCAACTAACAAATGTTCAGTGCAGAAACCAGGCCTATAAATAATACAGACTAGTGTATAATGTTCTCTGAGTGATCAAATTTTTCACTTTAATCAGATTCATGAGCAGAATAAAGGAGTGCTAATAGCTCTACCCTTTTCTCTTGTTACATTTTTGAGTTATTGCTACAATAAGTATTACCAAACTTAATCATGACATGCAGAGAACAAGCTGCCACTAGTCTGCTTTGTGCCTCCTGTCTCTCACTTTCTCCACTGCACTTTATAGCCGGTTTTCTTAATGTTGTGTCTGTACTCACATTCTCTCCTCAGCGGGTTTCCTTCATCACATTATGATGAGGAATAAGTGTGAGGGGCACTTGAGTCAGTACAGTGCACATTGTTCACCAACTAATCTGTCAGGCTTCCACTCACACCATCTGCAACTGAACGATATCTGACTTTGTTTACACATTGTGTAAACAAAATCATTTTTTTCTGTAGTTAAATCACCAAGGCAGTATCCACACAGCAATGACTAATATACACATAGACTGTGTAAAATAAAGCTACCCATTGTTTTGAAAAGGATTTATTCATAATGCTTTCTCATGCTGTCATCCCCCACAGGACCTTCTACCGTTTTGAAGCAGTGTGGGACAGCTCACTGCACAACTCCCTCCTGCTAAACCGAGTCACACCGTATGGAGAAAAGATCTATATGACTCTGTCTGCATATTTGGAGGTAAGCTGCAGCTTTTGAGCTGTGGATCCCATTACAAATGCTTGTAAATTAAGACAGTTTTAACTTGAATACGCTTTCTTTTCTCTTAACAGCTTGATCATTGCATCCAGCCTGCCATCATAACAAAAGACATCTGTATGGTCTTCTACTCCCGAGATGCAAAGATATCCCCTCCACGTTCCCTCAGGAACCTCTTTGGGAGTGGATACTCTAAAACTCCTGATTGGTAAGGACACAGGATGCCTTCATAGAGCCATTTTTGTTCGTAAAACCACCAGATTATTTCAGATTTATGCAACTTTTTTTAAATGGAACTTTGTGTCCTTAATCACAGCAACCGAGTGACTGGTATCTATGAACTGAGCTTGTGCAAGATGTCTGATACTGGAAGTCCAGGTGAGCCGAAAAACAGACAACATTTCAGATTTCTTTTCGGTAAGTAACTGCTGTTCGACTTAAAGGGTTGTTCTAATGTGAGCTCTTGTCCTGAGCAGGCATGCAGCGCCGGAGGAGGAAGGTCCTAGATACGTCAGTGGCTTATGTGCGTGGAGAGGAGAACCTGGCTGGTTGGAGGCCCAGAGGAGACAGTCTCATCCTGGAGCACCAATGGGAGTTGGAGAAAATGGAGCAGCTGCATGAAGTGGGTCCTTAAAAAATTGCTTTATCTCTTTATCTGCCTTCTTCAAAAAGAGCAAATCATTTTTGCAGTTTCATTTTGGAGAAAGTTGTAGCATCCTTGGTGAATTCTCTTGTAAAACTTTTTTTTACTATGTTCAACTTTTCAATGTTTGTTCAGGTGGAGAAGACTCGTCACCTCCTGCTGCTAAGGGAGAAGCTGGGTGAAGCTGCTCCTGTAGGAACTGCTCCCAACACAAAGTCCCTGACAGATACGCTATCTCCTAGCATGAGCTCAGGCACTTTGTCCACCTCCACCTCCATCTCCTCACAGATCTCCAACACCACTTTCGAGAGCGCCATCACGCCCAGCGAGAGCAGTGGCTATGACTCAGCCGATATCGAGAGCCTGGTCGATCGTGAGAAAGAGCTGGCCACCAAGGTGAGAACAGATTCTGTATCACTGGACTGCATTTGACAACTCAGACTAAATTCACAAAGGGAAGCAGTCCCTCTATTCCTGTGAACTAATCTGTCATCGTTATTCTTGTGCAGTGCCTGCGACTCCTGACACACACCTTCAACAGCGAATACAACCAGGTGGTGAACAGCATCAGTGACTGCAAGGTCAGAAGTGATGAGATTATTGTAGAACCACACATTTCCCTTGTGTTTGTATTTTATTTGTAATTCATTTTTTGGAATATCTTGGAAATTAAATGGTCGAAATATCAATTGATAAGGAGGGTTGGCTTGTTAGGAAAAAAATGTACATTACACTGTATACTCTGAACATCTCAACAACTCATTGCTGATTTCAGTGGTGCTTAATGGTGCTCAATCTAAGTGTAACCTAGTGCTATCATCTGCCTTTGTCTTCGTCCTTAGCTGTCTGACGTGTCGCCAATAGGACGTGATCCATCAGTGAACAGCTTCAGCAGCGCCACACTCACCCCTTCCTCCACCTGCCCATCTCTGTCTGACTCCCGCTGTGGCTCCCTAGAACAGAAGTAAACACCCCTTCAGTTTGGGTTCATCCATGATCTGCACTAGCTTATGTGCCGACACTTAGTCTTTGACCATTAGAAGTAACTGGTACTTTTTCTTCCCCAGGACTCCTGAAAACATTTCCCGTGCCTCCAGCCCATCCTGTTCTGATTATGAGAACTTCCCAATGGTTCCCACTCTGGAGACGTCTTACCTTGCGCGTGCTGGGAAGAACGAGTTCCTCAACTTGGTGCCTGACATAGAGGAAATGAGACCAGGGTGAGGCTTGGCGCTTCTAAGTACTTTATAGGAAAAGATAGTGTGATTTGATCCAGACTGCTTTTCTTGAGTGTCTCTGAAGTCAAGAACACAACAACAGAAGGGTCTTGTTTTCCCTGATAAACACACAGAGTCATTAACTTTTCCCCTCTTGACTACAGATCTTTTTTCTGCACATGAAAAACACATGAAAGATTATGTGCTAAGTGTATGAAGCGGTTTTATGTTTCCCGAGATGATAATTTCAACCTTCTTAAATTTTAACATAATCTATGGACAAAATCATTTTGAAAAGTTGGATTCAATATTTTTAAACAAAGTCAGAGAGGCCAGACTGAAATGGTTTGGACATAAACAGAGGAGGTATTGTAAAAATATATTGGTTGAAGGATGCTGAGGTTGGACCTGCCAGGCAGGAGGCCTAAAGACAGACCAAAGAAGAAATTTATGGATGGAGTGAAAGAAGACACAAAGTTAGTTGGTGTAAGTGAATAGAATGCAGATGATAAAGTTAGATGGAGGCAGATGATTCGCTGTGGCGACCCCTGAAGGGAACAGCCAAAAGGAGAAGAAGTTCTTGTAAAAGAATGTGACACCTCTCTTTTTTCAGATCTGTAGTGTCAAAGAAAGGTTTCCTCAGTTTCATGGAGCCGCGCTCCAACTCATGGGTGAAGCACTTTGTGGTTGTCCGCCGGCCGTACGTCTTCATTTATAACAATGACAAGGACCCAGTGGAAAGAGGAGTCCTCAACCTCTCCACAGCACAGGTTGAGTACAGTGAAGACCAGCAGGCCATGTTGAAGGTACCACTTCAAACATCACTCATAGTTTGATGTGTGTCATTAGTTGCACAGGCAGTCTGAGAAATATCAACCATTTTTCTTTCAGACTCCTCACACCTTTGCTGTGTGCACAAAACACCGAGGAATTCTGCTGCAGGCCAACAATGAGAAAGACATGAATGATTGGCTGTACGCATTTAACCCTTTGCTGGCAGGAACGATAAGGTAAACGGCCTCCTCACAATGTATTCGAAAGCCATCAAACAGCCCAAGTTTCTCAATCGACGAGTTTGATTTCATCACCATGTCAATGTGTCACTCCCTCAGATCCAAGCTGGCTAGGAGACGCAGTGGTCTCACAAAGAACTGAGTGAGTCGGCTGGCACACAGGAAACCACGGCTTCCATTCTTTCTGAAAAGCCTTTGAACATAACAAGTGTTAACACTTATTAATCATTGTGATTCTTGACAGTTTTCTCTTGTAAGTAGACTTGTGGCTTAAGTCTCTTTTCATGCGACTAAAACTTTCAGTTCCACAAAAATTTGCCTCCCCTCACCCTCCAACACCTGCTGCCAACTTCGCTTTTCTCTACGCCCCCTCTCCCTTTTCAGCTTTCCGTGTTTTTGTTTCTATGATAATGTTTGGGTCTAATTTTGTTCCGCTTCGTTGTCATTCCCTGACACTGTAACTAGTAGCATGTTGTAATAGTCTACTTGTGTGCACGATTCTTCAGAAACTGTTCTTTCTGGCCCACTAACTTTCAGTTTGCCAATCATCCGTAAATTGTCTCTTCAGTGTTATTTGTCTACCTAGTACATAATTTTTCCTTTTTATTATAATTAATATGTCCACAAGACGACTGCAGCAAGTTCTCAGGAGAACACAACGTTGAAACTAAGAACCAACAGAAGGAATCATGAAGGGAAAATACAAATATCTCCAAGTGACATATCAGTTTGAGCTCTGCCATTGAAAGCAAAGAAACTTCAGATATTACTGCTGCTAATATTTCCTTATTTTTCATTTAATGAGATTTACATTAGCCTGTCACCTCCTCATAAAGTAGACTCTAGTTTTCGGCACTGCCTCCTAGTCTGCCATTAGAGATGCAAAATATGAACACTGAATGATTTGTCCAATCTCAGTGAATAGCATAAGGGCAACAATTTCATCCATGTAAGTTTTAGATCTCACCTCTGCGTCCCTGTATATACACCCAACTCCCACACGTTTCGTCTGTCAGTAGGGTGAAAACTTAGACTTGTGCATTTGTGACAAACACGCAAACACACAAACATGAATAAGGATGGTTTCATATTTCAGTGATAAAACCACGAAGAAGTCACCTACTTGCTACCTTTGGCTACTTGAGCAGGTCACACAGAGACTAGGGTTTGAAGGGGCGAAGAAGGGGGAGGAGGTGCTGCAATCATTCATACAGTCTGACCTGGGATCGGTGTGCTTTTTAATTCTTAGCTGTTTGAGCCTCGAGAGTCTCAACATGTGCTGTTATTTTTGACCCTCAGCACCAAACAAAAGTAATGAAAATAATGAGGTTACAATGGTTAAGCCTCGGCGATCCTGCTTACACTTGGACAAAGAGTAAACGACTCCATTCTGAAGTAAAGCGGTGTGGAACGTCACACGGTATGCTAATATTTTGATTTGTGTTGGATTTAAATTTATTAACTCATCTAACATATTGGGTCAATAACATTTTTTTAAAATAATGTTCTTATTATATAAACATAACATTGTTTCTTTCTTTTTCTATTATGCTCTTAAGTATTATGATTTTACTAGTGAAGTTTTATACAAAATGTAACAGGGGGCATTTATTTTATTAATTTTAATCCAACTGTGTTTGTGTTTAACCTTATTTTGCACATTAACACATATCTATAGCAAGATGATGGCATATCATACAAGTTGCGTCGGATCTGGGGAACTGATAGGACACTGATGATGGCTATACTGGATAGCTGTTACTCAAAAATATATTGAAAAAGAAGTGATATTAAAGGGTCAATATATACACAAATATTTTATTTCTGAGGTTGGTTACGTAAATCTTTGCTCTGCACATTTAACACTGGCTGCTGGATCTAGCTCTGGGCACGTTATTCACACTAGGCAGCTCTGTTTCCACATACTGAAAAGCTAGGATGGTGCAGATGGATATAAATAAAGTCTGGCCAGCCAACCAGTTATATCTCTGCTGTATTGGATGAAATGAGGAAGTAAAGGCTGAATATGTCGAAACAGAGTTACCAGTCGGTGGTTGTATGCACTAGTCTTGCTGAGTTAAAGACAAATCATTATTTAAGATTATAGAATTTAGCAAAACCTCTTGCCTCAGGTCTGCCAACCCGCTGGTCAGAGAGTTATAACCTTTGTGATTTTTGAGAGGTGATATTTTTTTGTGAAAGATTTAAAAAAGAAAAAAAAAAGTACTGTTGCACTAAAAATCTTAAGTGCAAAGAGATGCAGCTCCCAGTAGCTTCAGCATGAGTGCTTGTCAGAGCAAACATTTTCACTTCAGCAACTAGTTTGCATAAGTATATAATTTTGGATTTGTATTTATTGTTTGCAATGTATATATTAGTTTGCAGCTCTTTGCACATATTAATAAAGGTTCAACTAACTGTTCAAATAAACTCTGCGGTTTAGTTGTTCTACTCAGAATGAACCAAATGATAGTGTGGCAGTTGAATGTACGACGATGATGTTTTTTTTCCATCATTAAAGAAGGGAAAAAAGAGAACTATAATATAACCCGTTACACACTTTCAATTGGTTACATTAGAGTTTCCTTTTTTATTAGAATGTGATTAGAGTGAAAATCTGCTTTTGATTGCAAGACTATATGTCAACTACTCATGCTAGTCAGCCATTTGAATTATCACAATACAAGAGTGGTTTTTAACTTTTTTTTGTTCGATATCAGGGAATAAAACATGAAGTAGCTAGATATCCAAGGTCATAATACATTTTTGTTTGTGCTGATGTCTTTCTTCACCTCAACACTTTCCCATTGATGCCTTCTAAACAAAACTAGCTATGGTATTCTACATTTTCCCCTGTGATGATTAATATTATTTAACAACTTTTCCCTTTGGATTTGTTCACCAAACTAAAAAAAAGACAAACCACGACTTTAACACTGTACATTATTTGTCAGACTGGTTTCATTTTCATACTTATTTTGTAAATATCTGTGTTGTATGGAGCTTGAATTAAAATGTAAATATGTTTACTGTATTTGTAATAATTATAATCCATTCGCTGTATAGCATAGATGTGTCATGCAGATATCTTAATTCTGTGTATGGTAATCTTGCACCATTGAACTGTTAGTGAATGAGGAAACAATTAAAGTGCAAACTGTTACGCAGAAGGAGTGATGTCTGTTTTTCCTCCCTGAAGAGAAAACCAGGTTTAAAATAAGAAATAAAGGGGTTAAAAATATTTATGGTATGCTGAATAGTTTACTCCTATATCAAGGTTTTGACTGAATAATGGGGAATGGTAACTTTGAAATGGAGTTTTCATGGGGGGACCACGTAGCACAGGAAGTAAAGGTTTCGAACCGAACCTTCCTGGTTCCAATCCCCGCTCCCCCTCGTGTGTTGAAGTGTTGTTGAGCAAGACACTGAACCCCTGGCACTGGTAGACAGCTCATGGTTCAGCCATGATGGGTTAAATGCAGACAACAAATTTCCCCATGAGGGATAAATAGAATATACATTATTCATGGATTTGACTTCAGAGGTGAGTTTTTTCTTCCTAAAACCATTTCTTTAGTCTTATAAAATTTGACTTCCCAGAGTTCCCAGAACTTTTAATTCTTTCTGATTCAGTCAGAAGAACCTCATAATACAATTAGAATACTTGAAATCCTTTTTTTTTTTATCCAAAGTAAAATGTCCCCACCTCACGAACATTAAAAAATGCTGCCGAAAGGCCGAAAGGTTTTAATGCAGTCATTCTCTTAAGGAGAAAAGATGCACAATTTGCTCTGTGAAATCAATGCTACACAGGAGAAAATGTGACCTTCCGTGTAATTGAACTATTCCCTCTAGACATGATCCAGGTTAAAAATACTCCGAAAAATACAGGCACTTTCTGTTAAGTACAGTTACATTGCAAAGGATGTGTGTTTCCTTCTACTATCTCTCTCCTTAGACTCAGATTAAAACAAAATTCAGAGAGACATTTTTACAATTTTAATAGCAGAAAAAACACAATCTCTTGTTTTATATTGGATATGCTATGCTCTTGTAATTTCAATGCTGTTTTTTTTTTTTTTACATACTATGAATATGAGCTATCTCAGCAAGAGTCACAAGTTTATCGTGAATGCTGCTGCATATTTTTGAACTAGATGTTGGAAAGGAAATTGCAATTCTCTTACAATAACCTCTCTACACTGCGTCCTCTGATCCTTTTGAATTTCAGAATATGATATTATCACTGAGTGAATCAATGACATCCAGGCACAGTTCTAAAAGAACTTGTATCAGAACTCTGAACAGGCCTTGATGTGGGGCCCCTGGAACCAAACATCCGGATCAGGCCGCTCTTCTGTAAAACTACCCTGCACATTGGTTTGGGAAAGATGACAGTCTCCATGTGAGTGATTAGTCTTGATCATTAACTGGACTTTAGGTGTTTTCCTTCCTTGCCTAATTTGCCATGTTTTCATAAATGACAAATGCGTTAAACAAGTGGAGAAACTAATGGCAATTTAAAACAAATAAAATACAAGCAATACAGTAATTGACCTGAAATAATGATCATTTACACAATCTTCCCTCTATTGTGAACGACAAATCGGATCGGCATCGCATCACAATTAATTTATTTTACACACACACATAAAAAGACATAACTTGCACTTCTGCTTTGGTGGGTTTTTTTGGATACCTTGAAATAAAGCTGTCATTCGCATAATGGAGACCTCGGCTCACGATTATTAACCAATCAGAGAACACGTCAAACGGCGTTGCAGACATGTGATTGGTTTGCAATCTGGTTGGCTGTGACGCTCCGTTTGGTCAAGTCGACAACGAGGAAGGCGACTGTCATTTTCGAAACTTCGCTGTTCATTCACTGACCGGACAACATGGCTCAGTAAGTACATCATTTATTTCATTATTTGTTGCTTTAGAAATCATGTCTTATAGAGGCAGTTTCGTTGAAAGTGCGCGTTTGGATTGCCGTAGACACACTTTGTGAAAAATAAGCTGTTAGCTTGTTTGCTAGCCATTAGGCTTTGGCGTCTTATGTCTGTGAAACACAAAGTGACATATTTACCTTGAAGACTTCAGTGGAAACAAACCATAAGTGAGCTTTATGCGAACCTTGAGAATGAGTTTTGAGATCACAATTATGTGTTTAAGCACTAATTATCCCCTCCTCCACGTTAAGCTGCAAACACTTAAATGTAATAGGTGAAGGATGTAATTTGAATGTGTTTGTTTGTTTTGAATATGTTTTGAAAAAGATTATTTGTTAAAAAAAGACTGCAGCGTTGGGTAATTTTCAAAAATCCTTGTTGATACTGAAACGTGGTGCTTCATCGGATTCTCAATACACAGTTTCCCCTCCCTACAGAGCAGACATTGCACTGATTGGTTTGGCTGTCATGGGCCAGAATCTCATCATGAACATGAATGACCATGGCTATGTGGTAAGATGGTGATTTTCGTACCTGTTTTCCTAACTCCTGGCGTTACTCAACCGGCTCGTTTATTTTAGGTCTCAACTCTGAAAATACCCCTTCAACAGGTTTGTGCCTACAACCGCACAGTGTCTAAGGTGAAGGACTTCCTGAACAATGAAGCCAAAGGCTCCAAGGTGATTGGTGCAGAATCTCTTGACGACATGGTGTCCAAGCTGAAAAAGCCCAGGAGAATCATCCTGCTCGTCAAGGCAGGGCAGGCAGTGGACGACTTTATCAACAAGCTGGTTGGTGGCTTGAGTTGTAACCGTTGAGTTTAACTATGTTAAACAGTCTTTAGGACATAATTTATTCCTTATTTGCACTCACTCAGGTTCCTCTGCTTGAGGCCGGGGACATTATCATTGATGGCGGCAACTCTGAATATAGAGACTCAACAGTCAGTACATGACAAAAACATTTGAGTAGTACATTTTCAATATAGATTGTCCTTACAGTATTCTTGTGTTTCCATTTTACAGCGGCGCTGTCAAAGTCTGAAAGAGAAAAACCTACTGTTTGTTGGAAGTGGTGTCAGTGGTGGGGAGGAAGGGGCACGTTATGGACCCTCACTCATGCCTGGGGGACATAAAGAAGCCTGGTAAGTCACTAAACACTATCATATTTCATATAGCTACACAACAGGTCACAGGTATCAGACAGTCATTCATTAGAATTGCGGGTGGGTTGGAATTGAACAAACTTATATTTTTAAGAACTATATTCCACTTGGCTATTATGTTTTGTATGTGTGATCACAGGCTAGTGTTATCAAGCTGATCAAATTAAAGTCCTGCTTTCCTTTTGTTTTAGGCCTCACATAAAAGAAATCTTCCAGAGCATCGCTGCCAAGGTTGGAACAGGCGAACCCTGTTGCGACTGGGTCAGTGACACATTTCAGCTTCAGCAGCAATGTTATAAACTAAATCTATGTACTGATGTAAGATGGTAATCCCAATCATTTGTTTGCTTTGTGTGTACAGGTTGGGGATGAGGGTGCAGGTCATTTCGTGAAAATGGTCCATAATGGCATTGAGTACGGTGATATGCAGCTTATTTGTGAGGCATATCACTTGATGAAAGATGTGCTCGGCATGGACCAAGATGAGATGGCAGAGGTGAGTTTAATGAACCTGGTCTGTAATAGAACAATTTCTTTGAGAGCCGTTGGTTGTCATGGCTTAACCGCGAGATTAACTGTATGTCATCACTCTGGTTGGAAACAGGTTTTCGACAAATGGAACAAAACAGAGTTGGATTCCTTCCTGATCGAGATCACGGCAAACATCCTCAAATACAGACAGCCTGATGGTTTACATCTTCTGCCCAAGATCCGCGACAGTGCTGGACAGAAAGGCACAGGGAAGTGGACCGCTATATCATCCCTGGAGTATGGCACACCTGTGACTTTAATTGGTAAGAGGAAGGAACTTTGTTGAGGACAAGGAAGTATCTTATTTCACTCTGTTCAAGTGTTGGCTTTCAGTAAACTGCAATGTAATGATCACATTGCTAAAGCTATTACATCACACCCGCTGAAACAAAATGACATCTAGACACAGAAGCAGCAGTTGGTCCAGTCACCATACCAATGGGTATAGCTTAGGTTTCATAGTTGTCTCAGAAATAGCATGTCCACTGAGCTTCTTCTGTGTAACATGTTTGTTTTGGACCTGGTTCTAAGAAGATTGAAGGCTTTTCTACTGGCCTGGTCATTTGAAGTGACATAAGGGGGGGATTTGTGATACTCTGCAGCTTTGGTCTTTGGTCTGACTGGCAGTAGGTTTCATAAAGAGTGCGGTAGGCTGGAGGTCAGGAAACACAATTAATCCTAATAAAGGTATCGTTCTATCTGCTCTGCAAAGTGAGTGTGTCTCTAAATGCTGAGTTGAAAGAGCACACACAAACTTTGTTCGTAGGCTGAAAATCAGCAGCAATACACCATTGTTTAGGGGAAAAACATTAGGCTTGCCTGGTCTCTGTCATTGTTTTATATCCTCTGCTGACTGAGACAGGCAGGACAAAAGCCACCATTGTGTGAAAGGTGTGTGCGTGTGCGTGCGCGTGCGTGCGTGCGCGTGTGTGCGTGCGTGCGCGTGCGCACGCTGCCAGTAGGTTCGACATTCCTCACCGGGACACGTTCTCTCTCTCTGGCTGTCTTTGGCTATGTGTTGCACCTGGTTGTGTGGTTTTTAGCAAGTCATGCCTACTCATCGTTTTTTTTCTTGCCAGATCTAGATATTTTCTATTTGGCATTCAACAAGCTATTTTTTTTTCCTCAGTCTTTGTCTAATCGTGTTCTCAGGTTCATTTATAACACCATCTCGACCACAGTCCTTCGGATCCCTGGGCATTGTCTCTGTTTTGGGATTTAATTAACTGTGACGTCACTGCGAGTCTGTCTCCAGTTCAGCAAGGCAATTTGTAGCTTCCTTAATCAATTTTTTTTCCTACTCATCTGTTTACTGTCTGATTTTCTGTGAAAAATGACTTGAATGAACTATCTTTAATGCCCACCCCCACCCCGGCATATTCTTTGTTTTCCTAGGAGAGGCTGTCTTTGCCAGATGCCTGTCCTCTCTAAAGGATGAAAGGGTACAGGCCAGCCGCAGCCTTTCAGGGCCCCAGGGGGTCAAATTCAGTGGCGACAAGTCTGCCTTCCTGGAAGACATCAGGAAGGTATGGCATACACCAGCCCACGACCTGTTTGTTGATGCAGAATGACGAGACCTCCGAGACCGCCTGTCTCACTTACTGAGAGTCTTGACCAAGTAAATGTGGTGCCCACATGTTAAATAACCACCTGTGTATCTTTATTTTTTTTTTTTATGTCAACATGTCGACCTTATCCATTTTGTGAGTCCTCACACTACTAAGAGCTATGTCTGTGGAAAATTTGAACACATAGATGCAAAGACCTGGGTTATAAAGCTGTAGCTGCACTAAAGTCCTCTATATATGTAAAGTCTCCTATATTTGACCAATACGCCCATCAGTATACTGCTGAAAAATGCAAGTGATTTATTTTGTTATTTCCAGGCTCTCTATGCTTCCAAGATCATCTCCTACGCTCAGGGCTTCATGCTGCTGCGCCAGGCAGCTAAAGAGTTTGGCTGGTCTCTCAACTATGGTGGTATCGCTCTGATGTGGCGAGGGGGGTGCATCATCCGGAGGTAGGTTCCACCTCAGGTATCCTATGTCTCCATCCTCTCTGTTGCTTTTTGAAACATTATGCTAACAAGGATCTTTCTCAATGATGATGAAAATTTGAGGTTAGTCAGCCCGGGGAAACATCTTGACAATGCAGATAGGGAAAAATCAGTTTTTTCTTTGTTTGAATTACCTTTCATAAGTTGAAAAGGTACTAAGTGGCAATAGACCTATTATGACCAGTGAATTGTTATAATAGTTTAATAAGAAGTCAGTATGAATTACCATTATGACATTTGCATTTGTGACACATTGTTGTCTTACTCCAACCAGAAATTTTATGATTATTGTGTTGTTTTGAATAGAAAATTGGGTAACATAATGTAGGGTTGGTATTTACTATTAATTAAATCAACTTTTGTCCTCCCTACCAGTGTTTTTCTGGGTAAAATAAAAGAGGCATTCGACATGGATGCTGAGCTGCAGAACTTGCTGCTCGACCCTTTCTTCAGTAATGCTGTGCAGGACTGTCAGGTATGAGGAAGGACAAAATGACACAAGATCATATTTCCAAAGACACCAAAGACCGTCTTCCTGTTATACAGAAGTGAAGCAATAGGACTTGTTGTTGACATCCATTTCCTGTCAGGGTATGTTTTAGGACGGTGTCCCTCAATCTTTAAATCAGTCTTCTGAGATGATTTGAGTTCCCACTTAGAGGCTCTGGGGAGAAAAAAATGTCTTCCTCTTCTGCAGTGATTGGAGTACAGAAAACAGGCCTTTGTGATTCACCAGTTTCTGCTTTTATCTCTAATTGAGGCCCCTAGTTATTATGGAAACTAAATTCTCAAAGTAAAGACGGATTTAAAATGACAATCTCTGTCGTGTTAGAATGACAATAGGAAAGCCTTCAGTCGAAAACATTTCCAATTAAACAAATTCAGCAGTTTGGACGCCCTTACTTTCAAGGACTGTCTGGAGGGAAACAATAAGCCTGCAAGACCCCTCGGAGTGGACATAGAACTATTTTAAAGCTTCAAGCAGCTGATAATGAGTCAGTTTGGATCTACTTTGTAAGAAACAAATAAACACCAATGAAAATGACCCTCTGCACCATAATCAGACTCCTAAATCTAATCTGACAGACAAAATAATTTATAAACGGGCTCCGTCATATCTGGATTACGAGGAATCAAGTGACCTCATGTAGTCTCAAAGACAGACAACAACATGAAGATCCTTACTTACTTTAATGTTGAATTCTTGTTTTGTTGTTTTTTAAATAGGAGTCTTGGCGCAAAGCGGTCAGCATCGGAATCCAGCACGGTATCCCTATGCCCTGCTTCACCACCGCCCTGTCCTTTTACGATGGGTACAGACATGAAAAGCTGCCAGCCAACCTCCTCCAGGTGAGATGAGCGCGACTGCGTTTGACATTAATAATCATCACCGAGGTCTTTCACAGGTGTTTGTCTATGGATTGGTGATGCTATTTAGACCTTGACAGTGAGCCTCAAGCACTGTATATGTTTATACTCCCTCTGTCATTTTATTTTTAATTCTCCAGCCTTTAAAAGCTGCGTCATGGTACACAATAGCTAAAAGGTAAATTCGGATTACAACTTTTTAACATCATATAAATGCCACATTGAACAAGGGCAAATTCGCTTGTCCTCATGACCATCAGCAACAATGTTACAGAACTACCTGACGTCACTTGTCATATCTTGGTGTGTTTTTGGAGTCCGGTTAAGTTTTATCGCCTCTGTTCTCATAATACTTCTACTGTCGAAGAAGCAGAAGGGACTACAGAACTCATCCTGCATGCTGGATTGTCAACGTCTTCCATCTTTTTCCCAATCCTATCGTCGACTCCTCATCACATTTCTCTAGCTTTCTTTCTTTGCCTCATTCTTGCCTTTTGTTTTTTCCCAGTTGTTTTTTATTTTTTCATTTTTATAATTTTATGCAATATTTCTTCACGCACACTCACCCTTCTGCTCTCCCACCTCACAGTCTCTTTCTGTTTTGTAGCCACGAAGTCTCAGTATGGCTAGGATTACTGCCTGTGTTGTAGGTCACGTGCGTAAAAACTGAGGAGACTTGTTGTCATGGACTGTTGCTGTCGTGGGTGTGTGTGCTAATAAATGAGGAATCATTGTGTTGTACACAAATTGTATGACTCCAATTTCCGTAACAGAATCCAAAGGACTTTTAAAAATTCCAAGTACCCGCAGATATTGTGCCGGTTGCTTAAATTTGCATCCATTATTGATGTGCAAGACCCAGTGAACCAAAAACAAGTGGTGACAGTTTCTTGCAAAACTGTCACCACTTGTCACCAACAGGTGACGGTTTTGCAAAACTGTCACCTGTTTAATAACACCAAAACCGTTAGATGAAGTACTTGAAGTCTATTAGAGGTGCACCTGGAAACCGTCCGGTCTTTTTTGCATGATTTTTCAAATTGACATGGCAAAAGTTGCGTTATTAACTTGTGGGGTTTTTTTTTAAATCTAGAAAACAATTATTTATATATATAGACTGAATATCTGTTTTTTTATTTAGGCCCAGAGGGATTACTTTGGAGCCCACACGTATGAGCTGCTGTCAGACCCCGGGCACTTCATTCACACCAACTGGACGGGCACTGGCGGAAACGTCTCCTCCTCCTCCTACAACGCATAAGGACCTACATGGAGAGCTGAAAATGCAAAGCTGAGAGGAAGTTACCTGTGAAAGAAATGAAAATGTTACACATTCCATCTCTGTAACCTTGCCTACATATTTAAGACCCACCTACAACCACCTTAAAGTTTTTTTTTTGTTTTTTTTAATCATTATTTATCATGAATTGCAGTCTTGGAGCTTGGCATTTTCCCGTGTGTTCAGGTTTAAAAAACTTTGATCGGTCACAAGAGGGCAGCAGATGCCGGCGCCAACTCCTGGGTGATGTGGTTATTGTGCTGCCATCAGCAGTCAGGCTGCACCAAGGATTCAGTGCTAACACTGGATTAAGGTTAACTGTTGCACGTTCCTGTATTAGGCTAAATAAAGATTTCAATCCCTTTATGATTAGCTTGAACGGTTATTACTGTAAGGTGCTGTAAACAAGATTTAGAAGTGTTTGTGTGTGAGATTCTATATTAGGCACCAAGTAACTTGTCATGTGACATACAGCAGATGGCCCTATTTGCTCTGTAGATGAGCATAGTTAATGCTTTAAATAGAATTGCACTTATTTTTCATATAAAATATATCATGCCTCCTTCAGGATCACGCTGCAAATTACTATGTTGGAAAAATCTTCACAGTCAGTACTTGAGGTAAATTTTAGCTTTAGTAATAAAATGCAGAGGCACGGCTAAGACTCGGTGTTGAAAGAAAAAGTCTGGAACATTTCAGTGGCAGTCTTCAGTGTCTCCACTAGGTGGCCTTGATGTTCCTTCAATGCGCCGAGGATCCTTTCTCCCTTTGTCATGGCGATTCAGAGGGGCTGCAATAACGTGAACATAAAATCAATGGTAAAAACCCGTTAAATCGTAAGTTGCGTATTTTCTCATAATCAGTGGTGCATTTCTGCACATTCAGTTCTTCATCATTCATGATGCTTCTCTGAAGCAGGAAAATGTCGGGTTTGTTTCCATTGAATACCTTTAATCGTTCAAAAATAGCGAGGCCATGAATGCATCAGGCTCAAGGGCCCTGGTGAAATGCTAGGGAATCACTGGTCTAAATGCATTTTAACTCCCCCTGTTTTGTCATATGCAAGAAAACCACATCATCTAGGGGTTGTTTCTGATCAGTCATAACCCAGCCGATCTATGGAAATTGAATCTAAAAAACATAGGAAAGTTTAATAGATTTAAACTAAATGTAAAGATCTCTTAATTGTCCTTGACAAGTGTAAAACTGAAAATAATCCAAACACACTTGTTTTTTCATGGTTAATCAAAATAAACACTTGAATTTGAAATCATGCAGTGGACCCGCTTTATGACATTTGCCGTTAGTTTTCATAGGATTTCAAAGACATTGATGGTGGACACTTGTGAGGAAATGATTTGATAAATCTATTGAACTCCAAAGAAATGACTGTTGGTGGACACACCTTGCTTCTAAGGTACTGGGCCTTTCCCCTTCGGAGGGGTCAATTCCCACTGCCTTGCCTTTGTAATTTATTCAGGAAACATTTTTTTCTTGTCATCATAGAGGCTCTGCACTGTCGTGCGCTTCAACTCCCCTGGCATCCGTGTATATTTTACCCGCACACTGCTGTGTAGGCAGAGAAATACTGTAAACGGTCTCCTCTAGTTTTTAAACAGTAATCAAACATTTTGAACAATTTTCTTTAAGAGTCGACTAGATAAGTTGTAATGTTTTTTGTTTATTTTCAAAAAACATGGATCGTGCTTTTATAGACATATAATGACAATTGGCTACGTTGAAATTCAGTAGAAATAACACAGACATCTTGCGACTGAGTCGCTTGGGATTAAATAAAGATCCAATTAAGAAATTAGCCATTTGCTTTTTTTCCCCCAAAGTTCTCAATTTGCATACCATCCCAATTCCCTCTTAAGAGCTGACCCTCTGCCCAGGTACGTGCAGTATTAATGTTGTCATTTTTTTAATAGTGGGTGTGTCAGAAAACAGCTTCACATATTAACTTTGTGAAATGTTCACTCATCAACAAAATCAAAAGCAATGCAACACCTTTTCTTCTTTAAATGCTAATCCCCGCTGCTGCTGCCGCATCTGAACCTTATTGGGGGATTCTCAACTGTGTTGTCATCTGCTTAAATGAATGTGCTAACAGCGCTGCTCTAACCCCGCCAGCAGTGACGGATGTTGTACCTGACAGGGGTGCGTTACAGCTGTTATTACACCTGATGTTGAGCAGCAAACAAAGCCTCACCTCTGCACCTGTGCTGCAGAAGCGCTGCTGATTGCCAGCTTGATTTTCAATCATTTTTTTTTTTACATCAAGTTTCAATCCAACCGTCCTGGGACACTTCAAAGACCCCCATGTTCGACTCCTTGCGTTAGCGCTTTGATCCTGGGGATAAGCTGCAGAACAAACACTACGAACACTGTCGTTCATTCACTTCATACATACATTCTCTTCTAATGCCATAAACAGGCTGCATTGTTATCAGGGTGAGGTCACTGCTGGCGGGCCCGGTGGAGGCCCTCTATCAAATTAGAGCTGCTGTTATTCTGGGTCGTACTGCTGTTTATTATGCTTCTGGTTTGCTGTGAAAATGGCCTTGTGTATTCCCGTCTGTATTGTCAAATGCTTAATTACCCAAATACTACCAGAATACTACCGACAGCAAGAGGCTTTTACTAATGAAAGCATCTGCACTCTGAGAAAGCAAGGCAATGTCAGACAAACCCGGGATGGAAATTATTTTTCTGCAACATTAGAAGTTCTCTGCCCACTGGTTTTGAAAATCAACAATCATGTGGCTTAAAATGAAACTGAAGTAATGCAGGGTCTTCTGATGACGGAGGCTCTACTTTACGGTTGTTGTTGTTTTTTAACAACAGTTTTGTAACATTCCCCTTTTAACACAACCTCAGCAAGTTTGCAGTTTCCCCCTCAGCCATCATACAAATTAAAACAATTAATTACAATTAAAAAGATAAAATCCTTCGCTCACACAGTCTGCTGTGTTCAGTTAAACAAAGGTTTAATGCACAAAAAGAAAAGGTTGATATTCTTAAAAACTGAGGTCTATTTAGAAGCTAGTCCTAGAGCTGTACTGCTGACGTGCGGACCTAGGATAGTTGCGTTTGGTGACCTTTTTTAGTTGAAACAGGGTGCGTCACAATTTGACTTTTACTCAGAGGCAGCTGCAGGCAATAGCTTTTTGGGTTCAAGAGATGCTTCCTGCATCTGACCGCCCAGGAAGAGATTCTCCTGGCGGCCCTCATCCGTCTGCTTCACGCAGATTTCCCATATTAATAGCACCAGGTTCCACAATAATTTGAAAAAGCCAAAAAGCCAACTTCCAGCAAGTTGTTTATAGGCGTAAAGGAAACATTAGGATGTCCTCTTAACAACTCTAGGGCACGGGATTTTTAATATCTAAACTACTCTTTTGCACCTGTTGCTGATATTTGATTTCAGGTAATAACTCCAAATTTGAACCATTAAATAATGTTCTGCCACATAACCGTTTCACTGTAGTGTACCGTTTTTCACGTTTACCCCGCATCGTCTTGTTGAGAGAACGGTCGGCATTAGAAATAAGATACCAGCAAGTCAAGAAATACTTTGTTGGTTTAATGGGGAAAGCGCTACATTAGATTTTCATCCAGGTAAGTTTCAGATTGTGAGTGCCAAAAATCAACTAGCAAAGACATAGCCAAACTATCTCGTGTAACTTTACAAAGATTTTTTTTATTTCAATGTGTTGAAATTGCAGTATTAAGTTAAGCAGATTGGTAGTCAGGAGGGAGTTCAAGAAAACTTAAGTTATTTGTACTTGCTATTTCAGTAGGTCATTTTCACCAGACTTCATTTATTATCGTTTTCAGTCTTCAAACGTTATTCCAGTTCCAGTGAGCAGAGCCAATCACAGAGGGGGTCATGTAAATGCAACGTGTTTACTTCAATGACATGGCAAAAAAGAACATTATTAAATCATCCTGCGCTCAAAGTCCAGTAATGTGGCACGAAGTAAAAGAAAAATGTACAAATTTACTTTTCCATTTATATCAATAGACAACAGGTCATTAAAAACTCAACTTTTATTTTGCACTGCAATACTAAAATATTTCAATACACACGAGTGAATTTTTGCTGGCATGTCATATTAATCATCAATGTCTCTAAAGTTCTCAGCTGAGTCATTGCAACAAGGTAAAAGGGAAAAAAAGAACAAAAACAATTTCTACTGAATATTCAAATCTTGACCACATTGAACAGAAACCTTGCAGCACTTCAATTTGTTCCATCAGCAAAGTGTTATGGGCATGGAAAGGAAAAGAATAAACATTGAATGACAAATGCATCTGAGATCATAGGCAGGATTTGCATTTCACATGTTTTGAGACTGTTGCCAAGCTGCAGATCTGAGTTTGGTCCTAGTTGTGACATTTGTAGGCATAAAAAAAAAAAAGAAACAACCTCTACCCAATTGAGTACGTCCACTAAATTTGTTTTGAGGATGGTCCGAGGTTTCTTGCTAATGAGGTGAAGAGGATCCTTTTGAGGATTAAGGCAGGTGTGCAGCAATTCCACTGTTGGTTTGACTCGGTCCACCCAACAGTGTCTTCAGCTCCTCCTTTACTGACTCCAACCGGGATTCCATTGTTCCGTGTCCGAGGTCCCTATACATGTGAATTAAAGTGTTGGCAGGTCCATTAACTTAATGTCAAAATAAGTCACTGTCAAGAGGGCATTATACCTAGTCAAACTCAGTTTTATTTCAGACTCTTAATTCACAAAACATAGAAAATGCATTCGCAACTTCAAACACAAACTTTCAATGGGAACATGTCCAACATTCACCACGTCAACCTCCGAGCTCACTTTCAAACACTTTTAGGCCCCCCTCCCCCCGCTGTTTGACCCCCCACACAAACATCAGCAGAGTCCCATTTTCACACACTGAGGGTGGTAACAAGGAGAAAATAAAGCACACGAGCAGACACAGCATTCACATCAAGTCAGACAGCAAGAGAAAGCTATGAAAGGATACAAATACTCATAGCACTTGACATTTCACTGTGTTTTAGATAATTAAGTAGATAGAAAACTTAAGAGAAGGGAGAGACCTTAGGGATCTCATCACACAATCAATGTCCTTTTGATGGCCATTAGGAACACACTCGTACTTGTTTCTTCCTCTCACACTCGCACAAAGCCACAGGTTCTTCTCAACTCGCAGGCATGTCTCTTTAAAAAACAAAAAAGTTGCACAAACAGTCCTTCTCACACTTGCTTTCTTTCAATTTGCTCACTCTCACTCTGTCCAACATCAATCCCACTCGATCTCCAAAGCGACAAGAGCAGACAAGATTTCTATATCCATGAAAAAAGGGGAGAGGAAAGAAGACAACACCCACCGTCTAACACAGTATATGCAGAGTGAAGCTGCGCTCTTTGATGACATAGCATTTACACATGGAAGGAGGGGAATTGATACCGAGATCTGTCGAACATTGCTGCCAATGAGGCGCTTCCTCCCGGGAAATTGGAAAAGTGTTGGTGAACTGCAGAAGAGATTTTCATGAGGGTGTTTCCATCAGATGTCAAACAAAAACAAACAAAAATAGAGATCAACTGCATACAGATATATAGATATATCAAGCTCACTACTAGAGGCTGAGGGGGTTCTGGGGACACACGTGCATGTTTATAAGTATTGATCATGCATGCACATCTCAATTTCTCAAAAGCAAAAAAAGGTAACGTGGCAGCTTCCACTAAAACTAAACTTTTCACCCATTCACTGCACGACAATCAGTCAAACAAAATAATCACTTTCTCTTTAACAAAACAAAAAAAGGCAATGTATTTTTAAGTATTAGGAACAAAAGATAAGCAGTTCCCCAAAGTATACTTACCAGATTAACCTACTAGCAAGAGAAAGGGTCGAATTTGAACTATCTACATTCCCCAATTAGAAGACTTTGAGTCCATAGAGGTGCCAAAGCCAGAGCTGAAGCCACCGCTGGAGGCCGTGTTAGTGCCTCCAGCCCAGCCCAGGCTAGCAGAGCTGGGGCTGCTGTAACTGGTGCTGGCAGAGCTATAGGTCTGATCTCGAGTGGTGGTGGCCGTGCCCGCTGTTGTGGTCAGGCCTTGCTGGTTAGCCAGCATGCCCATCATTCCCCAACTACTCTGCAGTGCTGCCTGGGCAGCGGCCACCATTGCTGGGTTAAGGCCTAGGGCCCCGAAGTTAACCCCTCCACTACCACTGCCTAAACCACCACGACTATTGCCATAAACCTGACTGAACCCACCGGCCCCAAACCGCCCTCGATCCATCATTTGCCTACTATTATTGTGTTTTGGCTCGGCATTGGAGATGTGCACGCTGACACCCTTGACGATCAAGTCCTCTCCACACAGGGCTTGGGCCACCTGAGGAAAGGGTGAAGAGGTTACTCACTGTCTTTATTCCGCCACCAGATAGTCAACTTTCACTGCATATTGAAAGCCTCACCTGGTCATCAGCAAATGTCACAAATGCAAATGCCCGAAAAGGTTTGGGGATAAAAACATCAGTGACTTCGCCATACTGCATAAAGTACTGCCTCAGGTCATCGGTGGTCATATCCTCTGTGCAGCGGCCGACAAAGATTTTACGGCTTCGCATTGGTTCATCGGGACATGCCTGTGAAGACACAGTGAACATCAAGAAAAACAAAAAAACTGAAATCGAGTATATCGATGCAACTCCTTTGCCATGTCTATACTCATGGAGTTAAAAACCTCCGCAGAGTGTTTCAGCTGCCAGCAGCAGGGATATTGAGATGACAGGCTGAAATACTCCATTCTTTAGAGCGGGGGGCTCAAACCAGCTGCCTCTCGAGGGAGAATTTTTTTTTGGCCACAGCCATCCAATTCTCGCAGTCACTAACAAAATATGAGACCAGAGGTGTTTACATAGAAATCAAGTTATAAACTGAGGGATTCACCCGCTGCTCAGACCAAGAAAGTTAGCATTACCTTGAGTTTTACTGAAAGAGTTGACATTACACCAGGCCATATGCTGCCCTGTGGGGTTTGGGGTGTGAAATATAGATCACAAGCAACAATTTGTACCTTTAAAGGTAGAGTCCAAAATACCTTTGAGTTGGGAAGTTTGCAGTCACACCATCGTCCATCAATCATGTGTCTCTGAGCGATCACTTTAGTTTGTGTTTCATAATCAGTGAAACGCACAAACCCAAATCCCTTTGAGTTGCCAGTCTTTGCATCTCTCTTGATCTGGAGTTAAGAAAGAGGAAATGGGGATATTAGTCCTGTAACTTGAATTAAGCCAATTGTTATTAAAGTCAAAGGAAATTAGAACATTGACATGCAGTCAAACAAACAAAATATAGATTAAGGATTTGATGATCACTACCTGCACCATGATGACTTCACCAAAGGTACTGAAATAATCTTTAAGATCTTGCTCTGTTGTTTTCCATGGTAACCCAAGAACAATGAGGTCTGATGTCTTTTGAAAGCCTCTTTTGACTTTCACGGCTGAAGCAGCATCTATTTCCTCCATCTTTCTTTTGTTGTCTGGTAAAAACAAGAGAAGTAGATGATGTGCCCGGTGAGCAAGAAGTACTCAACAATAGTAAACTCTGCTTCAAAAAAAAAAATTGGTGAACAACTGACACAACAATGAAAACCTGGGGTGACGAGAATGTGTACACCTTGGCCCCTGTGGTCGTTGAACAACTCCCTCTAAAACCACTGGCATTAATTTAGGTCTTTAAAAGCCTCTGCAGTTCTGAGCAAGCCTGAACTGGCTGCAAGAAATGTACAGTTATCATTCAAATTAATCCCAACGCTGTTGAATGTGGTTAAGGTTGTGGCTCCGCAGGGGGCAGTCTAGCCCTTCTGCGCTCAACTCTTGAAACATATCTTTATGGGCCTTTATAGGGACCTGAGGGGTGAATCTGTGGGCTAAGCAAGTTGAACCCAAAGAGGCCTTATTATACAGCAGCCCTGCCGAGCGGCATCGGAACAACTTTATGGCAATTTCTCCATGCTACCCTGAGGAGTGGGCCCCAGTTGTTAAGCGGGACACACTGAGGCCTGCAGCACTTGTATGCTTCGGCTGCTTGCGGGGAACCAACCGCTCACCTTTGGGGTAATTGACGACGTAGACCAGGTTACCCCAGTCGTTCTCGGGAGCGTGCAGGACCCCCTCCACGAGCCGGACCCCGCGCATACACTGGGACTCTGGGTTCCTGTAGCGTAGCCCGCATGCCCCAGGAAACTGGGCAGCCACAGACGACAATAACACGGTCCCGTCGTCTTCGGACGGGATCTCCATGGGCTCTTCGCTCTCATCTTCGGCAACCCGAATGTACAACTCCGACATGGTCAGTGAAAAGGCTGAGCGATTGTCCGAGGGCACTGAGCTGATATGGTACTCGTGAGTTGGAACACAGGAACGACGCACCGACCGGGTTGTCACAGCCGACCCTTGCGGAACCTTTCTTCTAGCCGTGTAAAAGCAGAAGAAATACAGGAATAGAAAATATTTAGAAACTCCAGCTCTTATTCCACTCTAAATCATCTGCTATTTGATAGCTGGCGGCCATGAAAACAGTTTTCTTACCCCGTTGACAGCAACCGAGTTAGCTAGCTAACAAGCTAGCCAACTCAAGACGGCTTGATAAATGAATGACCATCCGCGTTCGCACTGTTTTTCGTTAACTCTGATGCTAGTTGTCCTCTTATATACAGGCGCGTGACGGGTAAAATATACGTAAATAACAACTAGCTGTCTGAATTAGCGAATTAGATACGAATACAACGGACTACAATGGCCACATTTGCAACAACATGCGTCGGCTAACCTCCCTTACCTCGCCAGCTAGCTAACAAAATGGCTGCCCACAACGGAGCGATGACATCATCTCGTTGGGAGGGCACGGTTTAGAATTTTTACGCGGTCAAACAATTCCAAGCGTTTGTTTGCTTTGTTCTACATCGATCAACGTATTTATGAAATGACATTAATGCACTCTTGATAATTTAATCAATAGTTTTTCTTATCTCACATCACAGGATTGGCTAAATGTTCAGGGTATAAGCGTTTTATGACAAGCTGTTAAGATACATATTAAAGGCTCAGTCAAAAGGTGAGGTTTTCGATTGATAGTCTGAGAGGTGAAAACGTTTTTAAAAGTAATCGATTCCTTTTTTCCGTCAAATATCTATATTTTGCTATTATAGTGACGACTGGTCACAATACAGGTATGGTGAAAAAAAGATTATTCCACTCATAAGTATAATCCTCCCCAAAAGGCTGAGTACTTTATGTTTTAGTGGGGAGCCGGGATCCCAAATCAGACTGAAATTGGGAGGGATTTACTAGATCATAGACCAAATATTTTGTTGCAACTTGTAATTTCAACACAAAATGAAATCTGATGGTATTGTAATGCACCAGCCAAATGTCACAAAGCAGACTACAGAGTTCCAGCACTTTTCAGTGGCAGAAATTGCCCATACTTCATTACAATTCCTCAATATAATTCAAATAAAATGACCAGGGTGAATGCAATATTTTTCTTAGTTAATTTACATGACAAAGGATCTTTAGTACTGTCAAAGGTCACCTTGTTTTGAATGTTATGAAATGAAAAAAAGAAGGGAAAACTTGATATTAAGCTATCAATTTAGTATATAACTTCTAAGTAATGTATAATGATTAAACTAATCAGAAATTGCATTTTTTTTTTCTATGGCCCCCTTTGGTACATTTTTCCACATCAGTCTTCTTAACTAGAAAAAGACATCATTGTCTCAAGTGTCTGTTTGCAAATGGACATCTGACAAGGTTTGCTACACTACTAGAAATAAAGGTAGTGCCTAATTTTGTATCTACATAGGGATCAATATTATCAGGGAAATCATTATCATGTCAGGAGGCAAGATTAAACCGTAAGCGTGACTGTCTGTAATATGTGAGACACATGAACTTGAACCTCTCCGAGGAAGGTTTTTTCCTGTTATTCAGAATGTATGGACAAGGACAGAAAGTCTTGGACGTCTGTTGGGACCTACAGGCCCAAATTCCTTTTTCAGACACAAATATAAGTTTGTCTGTGTGATGATCTTTTTTTTCCTTAAATGAAATAAAATTTAGTACTTAATCATCTGAACATCCCAGCATATTATCATGTAACAAAAACAATGCAAAATAATTACTCTTAGATACAAATACACTGTTTTGTCAAGCAACGTAAAAAAATAAAAGTTAAAAAAAAACACACACTTGAAAAAACACAACTCTTTTGTGACAGTCACCTATGTATGTTTATTTTGCTGATAAATCTTCTGTGGTTTCTGTCCTAACCGGATGCCAGCATTCAGTTTTACCTAACTAACTGCCGGTTGAAAGTCACTCAAGGTCAATATTTATTTGTTCTAGATGGCTGTTATTTTTGTACTTAATACAACTTCAAATATTGCCTCAAGGTATTGAAATAAGAGAACATAACAAAATTAAAACAAGGGCAAGCAAGAAGCTGGGTGATATGGAAAAAAAAGAATATCACTATATCACCAATCTAGTTTTACGTCACAGTATGTATCATGATCTGTGTGATATGTATGTGACATGAATACAAAAATGATAAACAATGTAAGCAGAGTAGAATCCCATCATAATGAAGAATAAACTCTGTTAGAGTCTGCTTTCTGTCACCTTTTAGAACTTTAGAACTTAGAACTTTAACGGATGCAGACCAGTTATAGTCTTAGCAAATAAATTAAAAATTGAATAGAAATGTTTGAAAATGTTCTGCTCCATTCTATTTTATCCTTTTCTGATCATCTCCATGTAACTGTATTTAAAAAAATATTTTATTCATTTCTTGCAATTCTCTGGGGAATTTAGTGCAAAATTATAGGCAGTTTCTCTGTCATTTCAGGTAATGTTCTCCAAAGGTTTTAGCTTATTTCTTGCCCATTTTAGAGGTGACTTATTGTCAATTTGATGATAGTATCTTCCAGTCATTTTTTAAAAATGGTGTAAGATAAGGTGGGAATGCAATCAGAAAAAGAGAATAATGTAATGTATGTTGTGCATATATTGTCTGCTGTTTCTATTTAGATATAGTGATATGATTTTCAGCCCTACAATATACACAACAAATATGATTCATATAAATATACATGGTTTATTGACACGTTTATCTTTATAACAAATATGGACATAAAGTCACATTAAGTTGATTTTGCTCATGCTATCATGTCACCACACAATTTCCTCATGACATCTGGAAAATTATGCAGTAAAGCAAGTCACTCCACTAAAGATAATAATCAACGTAGTAAACAGATGTCCTTATGTGTGTGTAAGAGTTAACTGTGACCTGTGTTTGACCTGTATTTGCGCATCCATCTTTGGGTGCTGGGCAGTTGTTGTCATCACTGTCTCTGAGGCATCACCGTATTCAGGCTCATGCAGAGGCCAGTTTGATACAGATGAACAGTGACATGAATGGAACTGTGACGGAAAGGGAGGTCTTTTGGCCTCTGAAAGACAGAAGCTTCATACATGAGCCTGGCACCTAGCGACCACTGCAAATATTACAACAATGATCCCCAGAATATTCAGTCTCTTTCTTTCTTTCTCTCTTTCTCTCTCTCTCTCTGTCTCTCTCTATGCCTGTGTGTGTGTGTGTGGCTGTGTGTAACACACAGCCACACACACACACACATATTTTTCATTGTCTTGAATTAACTTGGATCATTGAGAATTCATTGTTTCTACCTGTACTGCTGGTCGTGGTCAGTTTACCAAAAGCATGGAAGCTACTATATGTATTGGAAAGGTAGATAAAGAGGTAGACAAAGTACTAGATAACAATGTGTGTGTGTGTGTATATATATATATACACACACACACACACACACACACACACACGCACACACACACACACGCACACATTAATATATATGTTTTTTACTCTGCATACTATATCACAAGATTTACCAGAGCAATAATGTCGTTAAGTACCCAACAACCTAAAAACCCTTAGTTACAATTGAAAGCCTATCTCCACAGTGCATCATAGCACAGATATTTGACACATATCAAACCCATTTCTAAATTAATAATGTAAAACCAAATTCAAGGTCCAAACTTGTCCAGTATTTGTGGTAGATGATTGAATGCACTAGTATAATGTCCGCTGTCAGATATACCTTCAACATATGTGAAAATTGTAAATTTGATGTGTTCACATCCACTTAGTGAATGTTTGTGGAAGTTTCAGGAAGTAAATTGGTTTGGGATGTAACAGTGAACTAGACCAATGCTTGACCTAAGACGAGGGAGTTTGCAACCCTGATCATCTCTGCTGTCCAAATCCACCAGAACAAGGTCAGTGATGAGATGAAAAGTAAGCTATGTTTCCATAATTAAGTCAATCACAGTGTTTCATGCAGCGCTTGCTGAGCTTCATACAGAGTTTTCGTTTCAATTATTGTACAGTGACCTTTCCCTGAAAATGTAATTTTTTAAAACATTCAACTTGTGATTTTTTACAGACCTGCACAAGTAGCAGACACCTCTGGCAACTATTTATATTGAGCTCACCTTCAAAGAGGCAAATCACAAAATTCACTGGACCATGGAAAACACCCTGCCATGCACAAATGAGTGTGTTGTTGATGAACACTGTAAAACTTAAGTGGTGATTAATTATTGGATGCTATTTTGACCATTGTCCATTGAATAGCTTTTACTTTAGTCACACCATGCAGTTACTTTGGGTTGTTGTTAAGTTTGAGTTTTTCATTTAACTTTATCCATTTAAAGTGAGACGGAAGAGCATCCAATCAAAATTGCAAAGATTTGATTGAAAAGTTGTCTTTGATAATTAATGCATTGTGAGACACTGTCTCAAATGAATAAAAGATAAAGATAGCTGGCAAAGTATTAGTAGCTTTTTTTCACTGCATGGTCATGTCACTTTCTCAGAATTTAAGAAATTAAACCGCACAGTGCAGCCTGTAATCTGAGCCACTATAATTCAGGCGCATGCACCCACACACAAAGACACAATAAATAATGTGCCAAATCTAAACTGAAATAATGGCAGGTCAATTTGATCATAAAACTTGGTAATAGAAATACTCATGACTGAGTGTAGTGTATCAATAACAAAAGTTGAAGTGTCTTGCTGTCCCAATTTTCATCTCAACAATAAATGTGGCCCATGTGAATTCTCACATTTACAAAAATATGAAACCCTACCTTACTGACACCTAGACGCTCATCTTTAAAGCTGAGATGTTTCACTTCTGAACAAAATATACGTCCTTGCACCTCTGCAGAATACTTCACAAGGCAGGTCTGATCAATAGTTCATACACACTGACACATAGGATGGTTGGCGGTTCATATTTTTTCTCAGATGAAATGTCAAAGAATCCAAAAAGATGTATATTTCAGTAGTTTTGACTGTGATATTATCCTTATTTTGAATTCAACTGAATTAATTTTTTACAAGCTAACAGTAATGTTTCAAAATAATCACATTTTGTTTCCTTGGGTCATCAGGTGAAGCTGTGCGCTGTATGAACAGTATGTGTGTGTGTGCCCACAAGCCCATTATCTAATTTTCCATGACAGCATCTTGTCTAACCAATCCAGTTCAAATCCTGTGGATGAATTTCAGAGAACCCCAAGGACGTGCAGTGCCAATATTTAAGGCAATTTGATGACTGGCTTTTTTCCCTCTCCTGTCTTTTAGCCAATCGTTTTTGTGTTTTGAGTGGGGTTATTTCTATAGGAAGAGGATGAGCCAGCGTATGTAAAAGTAATGCAGACACACAATGACTGAATTGTTTTGACAACTTTTTTGTCTTTTGTCACAAAACAGGTCCAGCAACAATATTTCAACACAACAGCGACAAGGAGAAGCATTTACAGTGAGAAAGTCCAAATAAAAGGTTTGACTGACTCAAAAATTTGAAACTGTATGTCAGAATTCAAAGTAGATGATTAATGACATATTCTTACTGTTGTCGTCATTTTTTTGATAACAGTTATCATTCAGGTATCGGTGATACAGGTATGTTGTGACAATTATGATAGAATAACTGAGTAATTCTCATACGTGTTTGCTGGATATGCCCCGTATTGCAAATCTAACATAATATAAAAATTGTCATCACAATGAGCTGCATGTCTGCAGTCTTGAAAGGTGATGTGCTGGTCTTTTCACTGCAGTAAATGCTGATTATACAAGCAGTAATACCGCCAGACCTCTGCCAGTCGTAGCCTGCGGGTGGACATTATCCAGACACAGACACTGCAGATGTTGAATAAACATGTCTGTATCCAGGCAGGACAACAGACTGACGTAGAGAAGACCCTGCAGTTGTTGCAGCTGATGCCAACTTTCAGAGAGGCAATGTCTGAAGACACACTTCGGAGAGCAATGATTTACAGTCCCTCTAAATATATTTTTGTCATGGACGAATCTCACAGTTTCAGACATTACACCTAAAGGGGCAAGATTTGTTCATGGCAAGCATGTTGTTTCTTTGTTAAAAGAAAATGAACAAAAGGTCCTTGAGCTAAAGGCAACTGCTCCGTGACTGATATTTCTCTATGTGGCTTAGTTGTTATGCCCTGAAAGGGCAATAGAGGGCACTATTGAAGTTTTTTTCAGAGATATGTTGACTGTCATGCCGGTCCTCCCGGAAAATGCTCTTTTAGGGGCAAACCGCTATTGAGTATGTTTCACTGTGGAAAATCTTTTGGTTTTTGTTTTCTCTGATAGCCGAGGTAGTTAAATGCTGTGACTGGCCTTGACAAAAATTACACACTGACGGAAGGGAACTTTGCAGTTATTCTCTTTGTAGTTAATCAGTTGCTTTAGATACTTCCAACATAAATTAAGTCTACTTAAAATGTGCAAAGCGAATGAAGTGACTGAAGATGCTTCACTTTGACTTCTCATTTTTTTCACCTTTTGTTATTTTGACCTTCTGGTGTGCACTAAAGCGCCTGTAAATGATAACAGTGCAATGTTACGCAGTTACATGGATCATATACAATGGGTTGTGGGGCAGAAAATCTAAACTTCCTTGTGCCTTTGGTCCCCATCTGCTCTGTGAACTTACGAGCAGGAAATGGAATAAGTGGTGCAAAAAGCACGCCAACATCCCTGATTCTTTCATGTGGCGTCTCTCGGCCATCACCCTATCTGTATCCACAGTTAACTGCTTTTACAAAGTTAAAAATCTCTTTCATGTTCCGGTGTTTCTTTTTTGTTTTAATTTCAGTCACAACATATGGTTTGCACATCTGGGAGATGCTAAGTATGGTGACACCCAACCCCCCACACACTGCTCCTGTGAAGTGATCCATATATGGTCGTCATTGTTATTGCTCATAATCACTCATCATTATTATAAACAAGTCTTGCCTTGATTGGCTGCTTTGAGGTTGCTTGGCGAAGATGACTAATAATGAGAACTTTCAGAATTTCAAACAAGACCTTTAGAGAGATTGAAAAGTTTAGATCATAATGCTTGATTCAGACCTCTAACACATCGCAGGCTTTTTTTGTCAATTCTCAAACCTAATTTGCCACCTGTGATGTATCCAAGGCTTCGCACACCACCAACTGTGTTTGGGGGTCATCCTTTTTAAACAAGAAAGTGTGGACTACAGACATCTGTATTTGAACTTAGTAGTAGACAGAATCGCACATCTGTAAGAACTGAATGTTTCCTGCAAATGTTCATGACTGTCAGGCACACTGCAAGTTGTGGCTCATGACCTCTGACAAGCCACCAAGACTTTTGTCGGATCATCACAGAATGAAACCATTTGATCCCACATATTACAAAATAGGTTTCGCAAACTGAGATTTTCTCAAAGAATGCAAAAATGAAACCGTGGGACCTTCTGGTCTTTCGGTTTGACTTCAGCATCCACTGCTCTCTAGCTATCCACTCTCAGCGCCTAGCTTCTGGCACGACAGACGGGTTTTTGTACCATGCAGGGAGGAGGGGGGGGGCTATGTGTGGCTTTGAGTGGTTGCTGGGCCTCTTCATCTCGCTTGGTGGGTAATTACAGAATCATGGGTCAACCACGCATGTAACCACGGATACGTTGCACAGTAGCAGATGTGCTCATGACATTATCCAACACCGACGCAAAAGGTAAATAAAAACACATGCAGCTGTTGCTACGGACCTTTGCCAAACTTGCATCTACCCCTAATTGTTCCCATGTGGGCCTGCTGAGCTCCAGTAGTAAAGGGGGCGTGTTGCTGTGTTTAAGAAATCCCTGTGTTTCTCACTGGGAGATTTTTATGAATGGGACAACAAGCCTCCGATGGTGGTTTTGGTGGGGTGTGTTAATATGTGTGTTTATGTGCACTGCTGGATGCCCCAAACCAACATGCACTAGTTCCCTGATTCTGTCTCCGGAGGACACAGTGGCTTAACTGTCCTCCAGTCCTTTCAGAGCACTTGCTTGATGGCCTACTAGTTTAAATGAATTCTCACTAAATCTGGCCTAGATGTGCACGTGCATGCACGTGTGCTTATACGTGTGCACGTGTGTGTGTGTGAGTGAGATACTGTAGTGTGTCAGAGTGTTTGGACCTCAGCCAGGCCTGCTGCAGCCCAGATGAAAAACTGAGGAAGAGGCTTGATTTCAGAGATATCCTGTCTTTACTAGGCGTCTGATTTTTGCTCAAAGTCACAAGAGGTTAGTGTTGTGTGTGTGTGTGTGTGTGTGTGTGTGTGTGTGTGTGTGTGTGTGTGTGTGTGTGTGTGTGTGTGTGTGTGTGTGTGTGTGTGTGTGTGTGTGTGTGTGTGTGTGTGTGTGTGTGTGTGTACATATATGTGTGTCGAGGTGTGTGTGTGTGTGTGTGTGTGTATGTGTAAGTAAGTATGTGTGTGTGTGTGTGTGTGTGTGTGTGTGTGTGTGTGTGTGTGTGTACACATGTAA
>CAAKHD010003191.1:78164-117845 GCA_901007705.1 Fistularia tabacaria | reverse complement strand
CTCGGGCAAGACACTGAACCCCAAGTTGCTCCCGGTGTGGTCTGGTCGGTCTGCTGCAGTCGGTGTGTGTGTGTGTGTGTGTGTGTGTGTGTGTGTGTGTGTGTGTGTGTGTGTGTGTGTGTGTGTGTGCCTGCGTGCATGCGTGTGTGGGTTTGTCTGTCCATTTACAGGTGTATCCCCACTTGTTGTGACACAGGTTACGGTAAGAAAAGAGGCCCCTTGGGATCACTTCAAATTCTTGATTTAGTGGTCTCTTTGAAAAACAATTTGATGTTTCTTGTATCTACCACATTGCTTTTGTTGAGCTGGAATGTGGTCTGTCCTCTTCAAAACACACACAAGCACACTGACAGACACACACATACACATACACATACACATACACATACACATACACATACACATACACATACACATACACACACACACACACACACACACACACAGCAATTCACATTTCCATGTCTTACACTATGAAGCTCAGTGCCAACAGCATGTGCCTCTTCTCCCTCTCTCATTAACCGCAACTGTCAGATCCTCCAGATGAGGAGCAATTAAACCAGATAATAAACACTCGCCATCAATTCCTGTTTGTTGATGTTGTTGTTGTTGTTGATGTCGACGAGCTGGGGGCTCCTCTCCTGCCACCTTAGTGCTAACTAGTACTTCAGTAACACACATGAACAGCATGGAAAGAGTCCTTTGTAACACCAAAAGGGCCTTTACCTGCTGCTTGTCTGGCAACAACACCAGGCTGATGTTAAAAATGGCAAAGTGATTGTTAACAATTAGATCCTAATCAGAAGCCGCTCACAGAGACTGCTCTTTTATCCCCAAGCTTCTAAGAAAAGGCAAACAAAGCGCTGCAAACTGTCAAGATAAAACACTACTTGGGATTGGTGGTGTTTTAGGGCTTCTTAAAGGGCAGTAATCTTGCCATGCACTGCTCCCTGAGATGAGGTGCTGTAAAGACTCCTGTGTTTGCTCTTGTATTGGAGTGATAAGGCCGCTCCTCATCACGCCTCGCTGCTGACGAGGCTCATCTCCCCTGACGATTAGAAGACGTAGCAGTGTTGGAGGGACAGAAAGGGCAGCCGTGGTAGTTTTTCATACTGTAGATGATCAGCTAATGAGATGCAGAAAAATATTTCTTCATACCTCCGATATCTTCTTTGACTATGTTAATTCATGAAAAGTTAATGATGGTAAGTTTGAACTTGGTTGTGTTGTAATGAACTGAACTCTAGGTGACCTTAATAGGGATAAACTTAGTTGATGATTGTTTAGCCTGAGGAAAAAAAAGAGTGGAATGGTTTTTCACTTAAATTTGATGGGTGGACAAAACATTCTTAGGAATTAAAAGACAATGCCCTTTCTTTCAAAGGCTATAAAAACATGTATACAGCTGTACAAGGGGTTTCCTGATCCAAAGGCAAAATATGGTGTCAGATATTCCCATTACCAATCACGATGGCGTAGCTTGGAAAATAATGTACAAGATGAAACTGCAGTCTGTTCAAGAAAAAGAGAAAAAAGAGGTCCGATTTCCCTTTCTCTGTGGAAAAGTGGACGTGGCTTCTTGTTTTGAAACCATATTTCCCTCAAAAACACTTTGAAAACTAAACAAAATTGACAGTGTTGGATTTATTGTCCTCAGCTCTTTTGTCTTCTGCAGTCACTGTTTGTGTGTTTGCCATGGAAACGGGAGGGTTATTTATCTTTACAGCCCCTTTTACAATAACGTCCCTTTCCTGACCAAACAACAGAGGAAATATCAGGTCAAGCCTCTTCCCCCTTCTAATGATCAGGTCAAATCAGCCTCAGGATTTGTAGCAGCTCAAGCACATTCACACGTGTGCCTCCACACAGTCATTGTATCGATGAGAAATGCACACTTTGTGATTAAGAGTTCCGTCTTTGCTGTTTTTATTTTAGACTTTTTGTTCTTTAAGTGGCCGTAATGTTAAAGGAAAAAGGGCGGTGATTGTATTCTATTTATTCTCGGGATGTCTGAGAGACGCAAAAGTGGCTTCAGACAGAAACACTAGATGGAGACAAAGAAAAAGTGACTCCCAGGGTGTGCTAGCTCACAGTTCTGTTAAATGCCGGACAAGCAACACAAAGGAACTATGGAATATATTTTCTCTCTCACAGATCCAGCCTTATTTACACATTATGTTTTACTCTGTGCTTTTTTGGTGCCGAAATTGGACAACGCCAGTAAACGTTTCTTGCTGGGACAGCAGCATTTTTTCCTCCTCAAAGGATAAATGTGATAATCTACTTTTCCCAGATAAAATGCGTACTGTGCAGCCATGTGCAAACATCTTGCAAATTCTTGTGACTTGTGTATACTCCAGTATACTTTAGCTGTCAGGTGCTGTCCCTTCTGCTGGCATGGGGGAGAAGAGCAATTACTCCTTTTAAGGAGCTGTTCGCATGAAAGTTGCCAAGAGTATAAGCAGACTACTTTCCTCAATCCACATAAAGAGTGTTTCTTCTAATAGAAGAAACTGACAATTTAGATGAGGAGGAATAAGCATAAAAGCATGAGGTGAGTAGAAAGTGCATGTCACAATTAAATTGCTTAATGGGTGAAAGTCCCACGATGGATCACATGTAATTTACATCAAGAGTCACTGTAATAAAGACTTTGTAAAACTTACATTGAAATTCAATTAGAGTGTTGAATGCATAACCAAAGCCGTGAAAAATGAACTCATTGGGGGTCCCTTTTCATTACTGCCCTGAGGCAAAAGAGACCATTAATTTAATACATTCCATGTTTTTTCACATGAGCATTTTTAAGTTAGTGCACATTTCCGTCCTAATGTATCTAATACAAAGAGAGAGCCTGCCAAAGACTGCATTATACAAGCTGCAACTCCCCCCATCCCATCACACCCCACCCCAGCCACCCACCCGCCCGACAACACCCCCTCTCTAGTTGTTACCTTGAGTAGTCGGACCACTTTCAATCAGTCGAGCTTGAAAAACGACCTGGCCCTAAAAAAACAAAACAACAAAAGAAGAAATTATGATATTGTTTTATTGATTCATAGCGTGGTGAAAATTTCTACACTGCAGGTAGTGCCCCTGGCACTGGGGTATAAACAATGGCGCCGACTTTGACTGTATATAGTTAAACCGAGGGCCTTAATTAAGATATTACTGTTTTATCTCAGAACAGTGGATCTGCACCCTTCAGTCAACCACAAAGCCAAAACAAAACTGGGTACCCTTTAGATTCTGTACTCTTATGAGGAGTGCTAATTAAAAGACTATTTCATTAACTGTTCCAGCTTGGTAAATATAAGTTTACCAGGGGTCAATAGACTTTACAACACATAATGATTTAGAATATAATTACAGCATAAAGACAGCTATGAAAAATACATTAAGAATGAAACTAAGTAGCGTGTTGGTCTAATTCCAGCCCCAATGTGTCAACTTAGTTTACAGAGTGCAGGGTGCAGGTCATGATAGCTGCTGTCAACTAGATGCACCAACAGTTTTATCAACCTCCTTTGCACTTGTATACAATACACATGGGTGCTATTTGGTGAATACATCGTTGGGAAACCGCATTCTCTTCTTCATCTTGCTGCACGCTGGTGAAACCCTTTGTTAAAGGCTTTTTTGAGAATAATTTTGAAACAGATTCTATTCACTATATAATATCTAGTATTTCAAGAGAAAAGCATTTACAATTAGAAGACATTAAAAAAATGATGCACACACAGATTTTCTCAGGTAGAAGTAATCATACATGCAGAATATCATGGTAATTCAATAGTCATGCTTTTTTCCTTTCCTTGCTTATCCAGGTCTGCAGACACTGGATGGTAATGAAATCAGCCTATAGAACAATGGCTCCTACAGTCAACTTTTTTTTTTTTCTGAGAGAGTGCAAATGATAAAATGCACAAACACATATTTTTTTTAGGATAAAATAAGTGTGACGCAGAAGCCAGTCTGCGCAAGTCCATGTGAAGCAGGGAAAAGACATGTATTATTCATTGAAAGATTGTGAATGTTAGTGCTTCTTTTTCTTGTTTCAGCACGCATTTTTCCATTTGTCTTGTGATACTAAATTTTTAACGTTTTCCCCACATTACATTGATGTTGCATATAATTAGTGACTTTTTCAGCAAAATCACTTCTGACACCACTGCGTTGGAAATTAGAATACTTCAGAAAAGGAAAATTCAACTGGGAGAACGGTTTGGAAGAAGTCTGAAAGTGTTTTAAATATTATATGCACTGCCCTGCAAATGTGACAAAATCATTTGAATTAACAGAAAAGATGTGAAGGCTAATTGAAAACTGTTGTTTTATTTATATACGTTTAGAAAGCTCATCATGTTTTCAAGAGCAGGATGTGGCCTCCACAAACACGACACCCTATCCTATGCAAAAAAAAAAAACAGGAAAGGCTGAAGTGCATATTTGATTTATTTATTTTCACCCAGACGGATACTCAGAGCTTTATACAGATTTTGCCATTTGGAGGCTGAAATAATGGATGGGGCCCTCATCTATTTTTAATTCCTCCATGTTGTGTGAAGGGTAAACATGTTGTTTGAGATGTCTTTTCCCTGCTGAAGTGTGTTTTCTCATTATGAGACTGTGAATAGGAGCAAAAACTAGTCACGAAAGTGCTTAATGTGTATTGCAACAAGTCATTGGGGGTGCCTTTCCAATAATGCTTATTCCCGAAAGCGACTCATTTCTAAAGCGCAAACACAGCCTGGTTGTCCTTGTCACAAAATATATATGTGCACAAATGCAATGAAGGTTCTGATTTTTCTTTAATTAATATGTTGAATCCAGTGGTATCAGATGGGGATCTGTGTTGACAGTCTTCTTGGGAAGTTATTCTGTTCTAAATACAGTACAGCAGCCTTCAGTTTGGACCCAGACTCCAACCCGCAGATCCACTGATAATTTGGAATCATTTTTAATAAGTCATAATTACACAGAGGGACTGATTGTGCTCTGCAGCCCTTGAAAATGAAATATGTTACATCGGGGTCTGATGGTAAAGGATATTGCTTGCCGTTCATACATAATTGAGCAATCTTGAATGTCAAACCAGTGGGAGAAAATGCAACAGAAGCAACAGAACACCTCACCACAAAACTACACAGCATCCCTTCCACTCAGAGCCTGTCAGGAGAGAGGAACATGTGTTATGTGGTGTACCAAAGTGCCCGAAGGAGGTGTACATTGACAGGTTTTGTTTTCAGATGTGAATTTTCCAAATTGTTGCTCTTTTTTTTTCAGTTTTGTCAATGTTTATTTCTTTCTGCAAAATGCTAAGACTTGACTGAAGGACGCCCATCTTTCTGTTGTGAGATTTAGTTTGGTAAGAACAATTGAATTAACTGGGAAGGTACTCCCTGCGTTCAAAGTAAAAGAGAAATTGAGATGATGTGAGATGAGGACTGTTTTTCTTCCGCGTCTGATGGAGGGTGGAGGTCTGGCAGGGGAAGAGAGTTATCTCTAAACGGATAACCTGACTTTGTTTGTAAATGAAATACACAGAGCTCAGGGATGGACTCTTTTTATTTCCTCCTCCTCTTCATAGATAAATGACTTGCTGTCTCCTGAGCAAAGAGAAAGCTTTATATTTTTGACATTTTTGTGTTTAATGCGTTGTATATCTTATATAGTCTATCTTCACGCCCTGCCTTTTTGCATTTTTCGTTTCAAGCTCAAATGCAGTTATTGATGTGCTACGACTAGTACATTATGCATTATTTGTTAGTAAGTACCATTTTTGCATATTGACGCTAACAAGAAAATGCATGTATGGAAATTGTGGTAGAAATGGACTTATATGCATTGGCTTGTACTCTGCTCACTAAGCTCTTCTGCAAATAGTATATATCTTCATGCCGCTAATCTTGAGGAACAGTTTTAAAGACTGCTTACTTGAAGAGGGAGAAATAAAAACAACCCAGACCTTTTGCTTTTAAAGACTTTTATCTTATGATTCAGGAATGACAGATTGTGCCTCTGTCTAAGGCTTTTATGCTTTGTTTCAAGGGAAAGAGAAACGTGCGAGGAGAAGGAGGGTGATATTGAAAGGATGGAAGATGCAGAGAAGGGTACACCAGTGTAATGCTGCTTTATGATGCCCTTTTTCATTTAGCATGAACGGGTTTTATGATCCTAATTCTTAGCTTGAAAGAAGACTGAGAGGTTGAAACAGACAGAGGAAACATTGGGACCATTGAAAACCTCTTTATTGTCTTCGGTTTCAACACAAAAGCCTACTGAGTATCTAAAATTGATATTCTGGCAAATATATAAATGGAAATTAGGCTCTGAAGTTAATATGTTTCCTCTCAAAGCAGTGTGCCCTTGTACAGTGAAGTTGATAATATGCAGCTACAGCTGCTTGGAAAGTATTCTCATCCTCATCAACAATTTACACAGTTTTGCTACACTGTTATTAACTTGCTATCAGCTTTTACTTGTCTTGGATCTTTGGAAAGGAGAGAAATATTATGTTTTTCAATCCGAGTTTAAATTAACACCATTTAACACTTTTTTTCATAGGGAATATTGTCCCTACAATTATTTTCTCATTTACTAAGAATCACAAAGCTACATTGTCTGTTGCTTTGGTGTTATTCAGTGGAGCTTAACACCATATTTATGCATGATAAACCCAAAGGGCTCAAGCTCAAATTTGCTCGGGGCCACTGCTGGTATTCCCACCTCATGGGAGGGAGACTACAACATTCAAGTGGTACAAGCAACATGTCTGAAAGTTTATGCCTGCAAACAACAAATACAAACAATGAAATTTATGGTGGGGTGGACACACATAAGTGAGAGAGGACTGTTAATTGTTTTACATATATACACATATATTAAACCATTGTGACTACTACAAATCATCACACATTTTAGTTCATGCTAACCCCCCCCCCCAAAAAAAAAAACAACAAAAAAAACGGAAGGGGCATTTCCAAGGCCTGCCTACATAGTCAACAGGTATATTTCTATCAAAGAATTAAGATTTGGATATAAAGTTTTGTGACATGTTCAACTCTAATGACGTCAGCTGTAAAAGTGGTGGGAACATCAAGCAAACGTGCCTTATTATGACACATGGATGCACCTTGTGCCTCGAGAGCAGATTCTATCTGAGACTATAAACTGATTAATAGACGCTGTTCCGTCTTCATCCACCTTGTCCACTGGCCTTGAGTTGAAGCAGAGCATCTTACGTGTTTCCAAACAAGAAAATAAGGAAACGGTTATCACGTAGATTTTGCAATAACACAGATCAGCTCAAATAAATCTTTTAAGCTGTGAGTTGAAGTGCACCTTGATTATGAAACGGTGACCCGAAAAGGTTTGTAAAGCATATTAGAAGAACGCTTTGGAAGGACGACTTCCTCGATTCTTCCTTACTCATCTCCGGCTATGATCCTGATACCGATACAAGCCTTTAAAAGGAAACTGCTTCCCAGGAACTGAGCATCATTTTTGTCTCTCAATGAGGTTTTGTGGTTTTATCCTCTGTGTCTAAGGCACATAAAGGCTTTATAAGGGTGCTTACAGAGAGACTCCAGCAGAATCAGGCTTTTTGAATCTGTTTAAATGATTTTAAAGGCGGGGCTGAAGGCTATGATTTTCTGATTTATTACTTCCCCCTCTTAGTTCAGATTGATGTTTTGCTTTCCCATGCCTTCCTGCTTTTATGGCATCATCTTGTGTCCAGAGATGTGGCTCCTTCAATAAAGAGCCTTTTAACTTTGCTCACATTTCTATAAAAAAATAAACACAAAAGGAGGATCTGTTTTGAAAACAGAGCATGTATGATAGGAATGAGAATCTTTCCAATTCCTGCACGCACAGTGACACAATGCATAAGAAGAAGCTGCATGGATATTTTATTACCAGCCGTATATTTATAATTCTCCTTGAGGATTTCAGTGAGGGACAACCAATCACATGTTATTTTATGCTGCTGTATTAAGACTCATGCAACAAGAAAATCCTCTGAACCACAGCGTCCTCATGTCACAAGTGTCACATTGGGCTGTTGTCTAAACAAAGACATGGCCTGGAAACAAAAAGGAGTTAGGGGGACAGGTTAGGCACAACGAGAGACATCCATTTTAATTAAATGTTACACAGTCCCACTCCCAGGCCTTAATACAAGTAGGCTTACTGCAAAGATCTCATTTAGGACAAACAAGATGACTGCATCTTTCTCTAACTATCACCCAGAGCCGCGGAGCGCCCTGTGATACAGGGCTGTAAAATGACTGATGTTTGTAAAAAGCGACAGTTCTGCCTAGTAAGCACTTCTACAGGGACGCTCGTGAGTTTTTATGTGTGGGTTCATAAACTCCCAGACTAATGCACTCTGACACTCTGTTTTGATATCATTACAGCATTATACTCATCCTTTTTTGAGTGAAAAAATGCAAGTACTTAGAAAGTCGAAATTCATAAATAAATTTATGTCAAACTGCACTTAATATTGATTTTGTTAGTGTACAGATTCAATAATAAGGTACCGAGTGCATGAATATTTAAATATAATCTTCATTTCTGCATCTCCTAATGGCCTTTTCTCTTCTACACTCAATTTAAACACAATTTGGAAACTATAATGTATTGAAAATGACTGGAATTCAGCAATAAATCATTGCTGGGATACAAAGCCTTTTATAAGATAGTCCAATATTAGTCCCCAGAGGGATCCACACAATTAGATTTCTGTTTTTTAAACTTAGTAATTATCGTTTTACTATTAATGTTGTCTATGCCTTGTTCTCAATTTCAGTGCAGAAAAAAAGGAAATGAAATAAACATCAAAAACCAAAGCCAGACATGTCAAAGGTCAAATTGCAACCTCAAACAAGGAAAAAGATCTGCACAATGACTATGCCTTTTGCAAGAAACACAGCAACCTGCATAAAGTCAGTTGTTGTTACCAGCTAATGGATAAAAGTAAAAGAGTGATGCGTAGTTCAAGGCAGCAGTCCAACCTAGCGTAAATGAATGAACAAAACTCTCTAATAGGCATGTGGAGCCACAGCGTGCGATCCATATGATGGCTATCAATAATTCATTCTTGGCTTTGGCCTTTTGGGAGGCATTAAGGTAATATGAAGAGCAGTCAGGCCAAATGGTTTGCAAATCCTTTTTAAACAGGATACACTGTATCATTTACCTGATTTCTGCACAAGTGGCAAAATATATGGTGTATCTGTTTGAAAGGAGAAGAATCAAATGTTTCTTTTTTATTCTATATGTTCTCTGGTTAAAGGATTGCCAAAAAAAGCTTCACCGTAATGACACAATGCCCAATGGCGACTTTCAAAATCCAACAATTGAAGAGAGAAATGGATGAAAAAAATTAATGTTTTTGTATCAAATTCATTAAGAGTTTGATCACACTGTGTGCAAACTGTGGCTCATTTGGGCTTCACACTTCAGCACTCTGACAGCTGCTAATAGTTTTGTTGTTGAAGAAGTTCCTCTCTGAGCATCGTCACCCCCTCAACCCATGTGGTTCTTGTTCCCGAGTCACCCTTTGTTGTCTTTACTCACCCTAAATAAAGCACCGCTTGAGCATCAATAACGGTGTTTCTGAGCCATTTTGATTCGTCCCCACATTCTGGTGGCCATATGGAAGGGATTTGTTTGGAAAAACATGCTTCCATTGACGCTCAAACATGGCCAATATCTCACATATGTTTAAAATTAACCGTGGATTAACAGACCATAGTCATTACCCAAGGCCGAGCAGAAAAACTGGCCACACAGAGAGAGCATAAATGTCTGCGTTCCCTTCTAGTTTTTTTTTGTGAATTGGATGAAGCCTGGGAGGAGAATGGCAGTTTGACTCCTCAGCTCTGTGATAAGTCCACACACTTCACATTATGTAAAAGTGTCCCGGCATTGGGGCTAATGGCCTCCCTGTCTCCGTAAGTTATGGATGTAGCCTTTTTTGCTGCAGGGTCACACATAAAGGCCCCCTCTTTTTAATTCACAGTCACCCATGGTCAGGCTAAATGGCTGATAGTGGAATTGAAGGCAGACATACACTTTGTTTCTAAAATGGCACTGAATAACTAGTTCGAACACCTCTTTTGCTATGTTTCCAGTGGGCTGACTCAGGGGTGTATGTATATATATATATATATATATATATATATATATATATATATATATATATATATATATATATATATATATATATGTTGGCGCAGTGTTTAGTGCTTCACCTCACAGCACGAAGGACCCAGGGGGTCAACGGGACATTTCTGTGTGGAGCCTGCGTGAGTTTCCTCCTGGTTCTCTGGTTTCCTCCCACAGTCCAAAAACATGCAGCAGGTTAATTGGAAAAAACTGGGGAAAATTGCCCTGAATGATTGACTGAGTGAATGGCTGTCTGTCTATAGATGCGGCTCTGCGATTCACTTGCGACCAGTCCAGGGTGTACCCGGCCTCTCGCCTGATGCCGATGACAGCTGGGATAGGCGACAGCATCCCCCGCGACCCTGAGTGCAGGATAAGCGGCAGTCGATGGATGTATGTGTGTATATATATATATATATATATATATATATATATATATATATATATATATAAAAGATATATATCTTATATATATATATAAAAGAAAAAAAAAATATATATATATATATTTTTTTTTTGTCTTTTTTTTTTTTTTCTTTTGCTTGTGGCTGAAATTTTTAAAACAGATTGGTAGAAAAAGAGGAAAATGTGTGTCAGATGATTTTAGTGATGTTTGCAGTCCATTGAGCTGTAGATGCGAGAGAAGGGTAAAGCGGCAGAGGCGACATGTGGTAAAACACAGTGAATATACAACTGTGTTTTGTGATAACGATAATAAAAACCTTGTCCTTGCAACTTCAGTTCTCTGTTTGCCTTTTAAAAATCATGTTTTTGCAGCCAAACAGTGATTTCAAAATGTTGCCGAGTCCTGACGTGCATTTCTGAGCAGCACTTCATTCGTTATTCCTTGAGTAGATTATTAAAAATTGATCGCTCTTTGTAATAGACTCATTTCTGTCGGTTTTCATATTTTAATCCCGTTTTAAGGAAAACACAATGCATTAATCAAATATGACAGAACATACTCCTAATGTAATCATGCCAGGGATTATGAATTGTAAATGCCTAGCTGCCCCTCTGTCACACACACTAAAGTACTTCCATTGATGTCACAAAATAAAAAAAACATGACCGTTTTTAGTAGAAATCTGCTACATTGAAAGTGACAGAATGACTCGGAATTGGGTTTATGTGAAATTGTGAAAGAGCAGAGACTTCAGGTGATAGACAGCTGTGAACAAGCATGGCTGCTGTGGGACGGTGACTCAAGACAAATGTGAGATGACGCACGCTTCACCAGGCCCCATTTCCTCTGTGATCGAGATGGAACACAAGTTTTCTGTGTCAAGAGCAAAGATTCTTCTTTGCAGAGACGAGTCTTGACTAATGGTGCTTACTTCCTGGACTGCCCCTGCTGAATGGATTGACAGACTGGGCTGTGGAGCCCTGGATGTACAAGAGTGTGTATCAAATATTTCAAAATCTTATTAAAACTCCATTGGTTTTTATAACATTTTAAGCAAATGGCTTAAAATAGACTCAGGTGGGTGAAAAAAATGCAAAAACTACTGGTTGCCCTAGTATTGTAAGGACTGGAAATAAGTGCACTGATGACATCCTGCAATTATTGCAATACATAATGGATGACTACAACCCTACAGAACAAGGGGGTTTTGCATTTATGGGCTAAAATAGCTCATCTGTGTTTGAAAGTTTTCCTTAAAGAGATTGGAAATGAGCATTCCACAGACATTCACTGGAAATGGAGAGGCACCTTTCAAAACAAGTCAATATTCAGCACAGAAGAAAGAGGTCCTAATTAGATTCATTTGCCTCTTGGATCAATGTTTTCCTTGGGATGTGAGTTATAAAGTCGGAGTGAAGCATAAATAATCAAAAACAAATAAAGATGTGTGTTCGGAGAAATATGGCTGATAGCGCTCATAAAATCTCAGGCCAGCATGCAAAAGCAGAATGAATATTTAAAGATGGGAAAGGAAGAAAATAGCTCAGGTAGAAAAAAAAAGGCTATTTCTAAAAAGGGCTGACCTTGGCCAACAGAGGGGAGGAATCCTTCAGAGGGTACCTTGGCCATACTTAGAGAAATGTAGATAATTTGTTAATGTCACGCACTTGTTGGAAATGGCAGATAAATGGATTTCAGCCATTATTTTCCAGCCTAAGTGAAGTGAAGGAGGAAACGTTGCGGAGAGGACAAACCCAGTTATGACTGATAAGTGTCTAAAAGCTAATGAAGGCTGGCTAGGCCAAGGTCAATGGCTGCTAGTGAGATGCTATGTGCAGCTCCGTTGTCCTGCCGCTTAAATATAGAGGAAATATACATTGAGCTTTTAACACCTTGAAACACAGGAGAGACTGGTATATGAAATATGGGCATGTAATGGCTTTTTAATGATGGCCTCTCAGCCCACTATTCTGGCCTGAGATTGGAAATCGGAGGTGAACCTTGATATCACTGCACTAAGTGCTTGTAATGCACCGTAACTTCTGGCCATCCTGTTGAGTGAGACAGTTCAGGCCAGGAGATAAATGCCCCTGTACTGGCCAGGGCCTCGACTGGTGGGAGGACATGGCTCTCCCTGTGATCCCAGAGTCTTCCTCGGGACCTGCTCCGGACCTGAAGACAATGACAGTCGGAGACATTGATTTTTGGCTCAACAGCAGTAAAAAAAAGGTTTAAATCCAAAGGTTATCGAAATAATGACTAATTTAGTCCTATTTGACACAAGTCCGAGTTTAAAAGAATACATTAAAACGAGTAAGTGAGCGATCTAATAATTATCTGAGGTATCATAGGTTTGCATGTTGAGAGTAAGTGAGAATTGTCTCTTGACAGGACAGTCTCATTATATGTGTTTTATTTACTAAGCTCAGACAATTCTTTTGTACAATTGAAATAGCAATAATAAATTCAATTTCTCCTGGTTTAAGAATGTAAAGCATGTAATGTCGTGACAAACTGTTTAACCCTGAAGGGTTGTAAAAGAAAAAAAAAAATTGCTTATTTACATTTTTTTCACCCCGACAGCTTCCTCCTTTTGTCAGCGCCAGCACACCGCAGTCTGTCTACAACATAATGAGCGGAGTGCGTCAAATCTTTCAACCCCAGGTGAAGTCACGAGTCATTGGTGCCAAAGTCAAAGTCGAGGTGTAAGTATTAAAGCCGTTTGACTAAATTTCTCACCCCTGATAATTATGGTCCATGTTTCTGTCTCTTTTTGTCTTTCTGCAAAATCCCCTTCAGTGCACTTCAACCATGGCGTCAAAAGCAAAAAGGTGAAAGGAAGTGGTAACACACATCGTCCTCCTCTGTTTGCTGAATACACAGGACTATCAGTGTGAAACCAGGGTTAGTTGAGGTTGCTTTAAATGTCACTCCCACCGTTTGGGTCTGAGCAGACCTTTGGCTGGACTTTCAGTTTTGACTCCTATAATCCAATCAGCTGAGTGAATAATTACAAAATAATAACACAGACGCAACATCATCTTGGCTCCATCCAGTAGAGTGGCTTCCCTCCCGCCACTTGTGTGCTTAATGTCCTCTAAAGACCCATATTACACCCCAATTAGATGGCACTCTTGTTTCCTTACATCAAGGGCTTGACTCTACTGGCTTGTCACCCTCCCTTGGCCTAATCAATTTCATTACTCCAGTTACAGCCCAAGCCCAGGGAAAGCTGTGCCCTTAAACTTCAGCTCCTGCTTCAATCGATCAATAGCCGGTGTCCCTGCCAAGCTTCCATTTAAAGTTCATTTATTTCAAGCCATCATATAAAACAAGACAGAGCATCAATGCAGGCCCACTTTGTTTTATTTGAATGAGGATTTCCACCATAACACTCAAATCCTCTCTGGTTTACTCTCAGAACTGATCTAGTTCAGGCACCAGGTAGGATCACAATACCACTGAGGTTGCTTACTTCCTGTTTTCCTGCTTGGTACTCTGAGTCACATCTGCTCTGTGTGCTTCAGTAGAAGTGAAAAACTGATGAGACATTTCCCATAAATAGCATGAAATATGTTGATATTCAAAAGCTTTTTCGTTGCGCGAAAAAAGCGCTTTCATGTGTCTCTCCCATTTGAGCAAAAACAATTTGAAGCTTCCGTTTGCCTGAGGACAACACCGAACCTTGATATGAACAAACACCAAAAGTACTCATGAGTTTCGGTTAATTATTGCACACGTAAAATTTCACAGGAATCTGAGCACCTTCTACACATTTCCTTTTTTTCATGGTCCCCCTGTGAATCCTGCAAGTGTAACATCTTATATTATCACCAGTTAATTAATTTCAATGATTAATGAAATATACCTAGGTCTGTCTCCTCCATTACATACTTTATTTGTGAAGTCTATGGAGATAGCAAGCTTTGGTGCGCAATTATATACAGAATTAAGGTCCTTCAATATTCATAAGGGTTATATGGAAGATGATCGTGATTGTGAAAGCCTACATCTTCAGCCCTTCATTAACCAGACAACTTCATTATCATTCACAGCTTGACAAATCAGTGGCATGGTTTTGGAAATCTAATGAAGATAATTTGCTTTGGATATTTTGAATGAGGTCCCAATTTACATGAAAGTGGCCCCCGACATTGATTGAAGTGCCGTGTTTTAGTTTTATTGCTGCTCAGAATGTGTTGCATGTTGTCACTCTATTTCACATTTTGGAGCATTTAGAGGTAAGACCATTTTGTTTGGCCGGAAAAAAAAAGGTTTAAAATGAGCAGTCGTCCACGTTGATCAGGTCTCGAGTTGCATGACGGGCACTAAGGCAAAACTCAAGTGACTTTTCTCGAGTTTGTTCACTTGTGCTGCTGGTGAGTCAAAGTGTGTCAGGTCAGCCAGACTCCTCAGAGTTTGGAGTCACATGACAGTGACTTTGCAAGCTGTCAGAAAACATTGTCTCTCAACATTTTTGTTCAAAACCTTCAGTGGCAACGGCTTTCAGGAACTCCCTATTCCTTTTCTACTTTTAAATCAATCATCACTCGCAAGGTGTAAGTATTACAGAGCAGAACAGGACTTGAATGAGACAATGAGCATCTTCTTCAGCCTCTGGAGCCTAGAGTTTGCCAACATTAAAAACAAAGTATTTATAATTCAGTAAGTAAGAAGACCATGCAACTGGTAGCCTTTTCCAACACATTGTGATCCATCTGACAGTGTGCACTGCTGTCAATGAAAAAGTTTTTTTCACATAAAATTCATCATACAAGAAAAAAAACAAAAGTCTATTTTTATTCATTTTGTAGACATAACTAGCAAACAAGCAAATTCATGACGAGATACAAAAACAAATAAATTAAAAAAACATCAAAATAAATGCAGTTAAAATTGTTGAATTAATACCTTGTTGCACAGACACTGAAGATGATATAAAACAAGGGCATCTTAATACTGAACAAAAACAAAACTGAACTAAACAAACCTTAAGCTCCTAATCTGTCATTTATCTGAAAGACTTCTGCACAAAAAAGCTCATTATACATTATTAAAACCGTTAATCATTAATAAGCACACTCGGGAGCACATGGAGGAGTTTTCAAAAACAAATAAATGTCATGTGTAAAATGGACACAGAATGAACAAATAATTAATTACTGAAAAAAAATTATAACTCAATAAAATAATTTGATAACTCTGAAATACAGTGTGTTAAGATTTATTTAATATTTTAAATATCTAAAATTAGTTTTATGTCTGAGTTTTATCTTTATGGCAAATGAACTCGTCATTTACACTTTTAATTTAGTATGAAATAAATAATAAATAAAATTAAATTAAAATTAAAGGGATCTCTCATAAGACAAAACTCACACAGTATACTGTCTTGTTTTCACATTTCATTTTCAAGAACTCAATGAACACCAGTTGAGGGGCCAAAGCCTGTGTTGATGGAAGTGTGTTTCATTTAGTGGCACATTGGGTTTTAAAGTGGATAAAAACAGCCTCTTCTGGTACAATGAGCATGTCAGTTGTGCCACACATGGCAAACCCTCCTGCAGTAGGTCTTGGCAGGGAGAGGCCGATCTCTGGGAGCGATTCTTCTAAAGCTGGCCCAAATGAGAGCATCTTGTTTTAATCAGGGATTCTGGCTGCGATAACTGCAGTGAGAGCTGTGAGGACTTGGCAGCCGGTCGCAATGCAGACTGTGGCACTTGTACAAAATACACAAATATTCCACAGTAATTATGTGTCAAGTCAAACAAGCAATTGAGGGCTCGGGCTGAACGTGTTGGGAGGGGAGCTCCAAGCAAAAGAGCACGGTGAGTTACTTGGATACAGGGGATTGAGTGAGACCCCCAACAAGACAAATTAGGCCATCACACTTCGAAAGGCTTTGGGATATTTTTTTGGCCCAAGCTACTGCGACAGACCACAGTGAAATTGTGAATACCGGATTAAACAATATCATGTGGTACAGGCATGTCTCGTTCCAGCGAAGGAAGGCGCTTCCAGTTCACAAGATAGAGTTCAAAGACAGGGTGGACGGCCAAGGGGGCTAAGTAATTGTGAGATCAGTGACTGTGCTTTTTTGTGGGTCCATTTGTAGTTCCACATTTGTAAATCTATTTGACATCATTGCTTTCAAATGAAATATGGGCACTGTCAGACTGTGACTCCGGCAGAAAAAGGTGGGCATTGACTTTAAGACATAAACTTACAATCAATGTGTCGCAGGGCTTTCTTTCATCAGCTCATATACCACTAGACAGTATTTGTGCCTGAACCAAATTGATATGAAGTTTGCATCACAGTTGAGGAAAATAGCCATTGAAAACACTGATGCCAATGAGCTATAAAGCTTTTACCAAATGTAACAAAAACATCTGTCATTATGTACAGTCATGCTCAAAAAGGATAGGCTAATACTTTATTGATCCCCATTGGGGGATATTCTAATTGCTAAAGAATAACACAGTAGCACGCCGCAGCAATGAAATTAAGAAAGCAAATCAGATAGAGTTGCTATTGCTCTCTTTCTCAAAATACATGTGACCGACTTGGAATCCACCTGGCTAAGGAAGTCTGTCACAGCCTTTCTGACTTTGACCTTTGACCTTCAACAATGAACATTATTGCACCTCATTTAAAACGGGCTTCTATGAAGAAGAAGAAACTAAACACTCACCATTTAGCATACAGAACCTCCTCTTCACAGACAGACACAGTGCAACCTTAAAAGGGCCTATAATATATTTGGAGCCTAAAGCTGAACTGAAAGAGTTTCTATGGTTGTCCTAAAATCAAACTTCTTGATTGATAAGCCTGTGCAAATAGATGTTATAAATGGAGCGTGAAACGACCTGCCAGTTTTCAGCAACTGGGATGCAAAAGTTCTGATAATTCTGAATAACAGAAAATATTTAAACGAACATAACCTGCAAAAATCTGGAAATAACTTTTCTAATGTAAATATCCGATTATCAAAGCTGGATACAGTCTTTATTTTGCAATGGTTTAATTGAGAGATGGTTTTTGAAATTATAATATCTAAAAAAGCTGGATGTCAAAAAATTCTATAAATAATGTCACAAGGGAAATCCTACTTGACCGACTTTGAGTCAGGTCAATCTTTATTTATTCAACTTTCAAGGGTACATATCCCCTCACTTCTTGTGAATTCTTCTCCTTGTATTAGCCTAAATCGTAAACAAAGTTGGATGACATTTCAGGACATATCAACAAAAAGCACAAAAAACATGCATGATGAGAAGCTGATATGTGTAAATTCAAAATTTTCTGAAGACTGTTCACACGTTTAGACGCTTCAGATGTCACCCCAAGGGCCCTGAGTCACGTAACCTACGCACCAAACCAGCACAACCTGGAAACATGTAATTTAAAGAGCACACTGACATTATAACATTGTGATTAACATGGTCAGTCTTTTTTGTGCGTCATAAGTGTGACCGTGATAACAATGCCATGCTTTGACATACAACATTATAACTGTCTGCAGAGTGGACTCAACTGCTATTTTACTAAATTAGCAAGTCATCCTTGTCCTACATCACATACATGCAACTGATATTTTCTATACAATTACAAACTAATAATGTATGTAACCAATTGAAAAGCAAGTTAAACGTCTATACTTTTTACCACGAGGCCCCTTATATCGACACTCACATTGTGTGAGTTTAAACCAAAAAGTCGAGATTTTTAAATGAAAACACACGGAAGTGAAACAGACGGCACGGTGGCGCAGTGGTTAGCCCTGCAGCCACACAGCCGATTCCATTGTTCGATTACGACAAGGGGACCTTTCTGTGTGGGGTTTGCATGTTCTCCCCGTGTCTACGTGGGTTTCCGCCGGGTTCTCCGGTTTCCTCCCACAGTCCAAAAACATGCAGCAGGTTAACCGGAAAAAATTGGGGAAAATTGCCCCAGATGAGTGAGTGAGTGAGTGAATGGTTGTTTGTCTGTATATGTGGCCCTGCGATTCACTGGCGACCAGTCCAGGGTGGGATAGGCTCCAGCATCCCCCGCGACCCTGAGGATAGGCGGCGAACGATGGATGGATGGATGGATGGATGGATGGATGGATGGATGAATGAAGTCAAACATGTTCATGGCGAGAAAAAAATATCTAGTATTAAAGTCACACAATATCGTGGAGCATCACTGAAGGAAATCACATTTGGATGTTGTGTATGTACTGCAATATTACAGTTATTTTTTACCGAATCCGTGTAAAACGTACAACGTAGAAGATGTAAGGCAACTTTTTGTCAGTAAACCCCAGTGTATAGATTATTCCATGGTGTTAAATGTGAAAATTAAAACTCTACAATTGAAAGAAAGCTATATTTAGGAGAATAAATGGAAAATAAATCAATGTCAAACAAACAATATTAGCTAATTGTTTTGTTTTTTTCCGTAAAAATAGACACCTCTACTATTGTCAAACCTTATTTTGACAGCCAGTCTGCGATTCCCCTGATGGCACTTTTACCGAAGCCGTCACATTAGAATCCTGCCATTTTTTAAATCTTGACAAAACAATCAAATGACACACTCTGACACTTTTTTAAACATCTTTCTTCATTTTATTAATTATCCAAGCACTATTTCAGGCCTTTGTGGTCTGTTTTTGAGTTCCACAGCTGACTGGCAATGAACACACTCATTACACTCAATCCCATATAAATCCCCCCATTTCTCTCCTTACTGTTTAGAACCATCATGCATATGTGACACCATCCCTCCGAAAGAATATGCTCATTAACAAAACCAGCTTACAGTAGATCTCCCCATGTCTATTAGCATTACATTTACCTCTGGCATGACAGTGATTCATCACAAATATTAGCTTTGACTGGAATCCTGTCTCTGTACACATCTATTGCTGCTGTGACAACCATTAAATCACCTGCCACTGTGCAGCCGGTGTACTGATGCCGCTGTTGATGCCTGGCTGACCCGTCGAACCCCAACAGAACATACTTCTGCTTTATGTCACATATAGTATCGGTTCATGGCCAGACAAGCCTTATTTCTTCCTCTGCTTCCTGTGATATCTTATCCCTGGCAATCCATTCAAGCAAATGGAAAAGCGAAAATTACATGTGTAATTTCTTTTTGTCTCTGTGCGTGAATGCATGGAAGCATGCGATGATTTGGGGGGTGCACCAGAGATTTTTTTCGTAATTATCACATTTAATAATGCAACTGCTGGTTCTTTCTTCTATGGTTTGAAATAGTTGTTTCCTGGGGAGGTTTCTTTTTTTCTTTGAGCCTTAAAAAAAGGTTTTAATTTTTTCTAAGCTTTTTCTGTTTGCCTCCTAGCCCTTGTGTGGGAACTGAAAAATAAGGTAAACAGTCAGGCTTGGGTTCCATTTCTTATTTAAATTCTCACATTGTCTGCACCAAAACCATGATTTCCCTCCTCACTCTAAACACAAAGCCCCCCTTCCCAGGTGCAGGCTACAGATGGTGATAAAAGGTATTTGCTTTTTGAAGGCGTTGTCTTGGGTTTTTGTCTAAATCCATTATTAAGGATATACTTGGTTAGATGTTTATTGTTATGAATTTTGAGAAAACTTCCCGGATCCTGCCGGTACAGAACATAAGGAAACGGCCTCTGGATAATTCAGCCGTGCAACTGCGCAAATTCAAAAAGTTTTAATGAAAAGTGTGACAAGAATCACAACAGTTCATCTGTTTCGCAGCTCTGCATCTCCGAGGCCCCGCCGGTTTTCATTGCCACCCACCATGGCAGCTGCTGATGGCTCACATTTAACCCGAGAGATGGAATATCTGGTGAAATCAACGGCAGACTGGTCGGAAGCACAAACCTTAATATTTGTGGATGATCATGGCTGACACGCAGATGTGCACAAAGTAAGTGCTGGTTTGGCCTACGAATTTAATTGCAGCTTTGTCGCATCATCCACCCTCCACATCTACCGTCTTCCTTCACTATCAAGTTGTCAATGTAAAACAGAAGAGTCTCCTTTGTTCCTTTAAGACAATTAAACACAAATGGCATGGGTGATTTAGAACAGATTTAATGCTGAGCATCTGAGTCGGCAGGAAGTGCGGGGCCTCTGTGAATCAAGCGGGGCACATGTGACGGCACCTTATCAAAATGTGAAGGGAAGAGTCTCACAGTGTTCGCATTCTTGCCGGACGACTCAGACAAGGGCTGCAGTTGCACGGATCGAGACGTACAAAATAAGTACTAGAATAAAATACAGGCACGGTTCGTGCTTGCAGTCATTCTCAATGAGACGCAATCCTATCCTAATTTGAATCTCTATTATCTGCCATTCTCGACTGCACTCACAGACTTTAATGGGCATTTCCTTCTTTTTTAATCAAATAAATGAGAGAAGTTGCTCAGGTGCCTGAGCCGCTCAGGCTCAGGTTCCCAGACGCGCCAGCGGGAGGCGCTTTAGCCGTGTTGTAGTTTCCTGGCAGCGGCGGCGCAGGATGGAGAGCCTTTTCTGCCCAAAATGGGGGGAAAAAATGCGCTCCGTTTCACTTTGCACATCCGGACACAGGTAGACCCGCCACACCTTTCTTGTCTGTTACGGTCAAGTCCACGGAAAAAAAAAAAACATTTTATTTCGGGCATACAAAGACAAAAAGTCTACGTTTGATCGAGTCAGTCGAACACAATCGGCAGGGTTTAATGTGAGTTTAAGTTCAAACTTTTTTTTTTTTTTAAGGAACTCTCGGTTTGTGCAACCACTCCGGATCATTGTCATTATTATTTGTACATACAAAAAAGTTTATATTTCCGCCACCAGCCGCCGAAAGTGACGGACGGACAGCGCGGTGAGGTAAACAGCGGCGGAGAAAAAGGCGCACGGCCGCGCACCAGCGACTCCAGACCCAATTAGTCTTCATCCAATGGCGCGCCGGTGACGGATGGGCTGCGGGTCAGAGGCCCGTTTCTCAGATTTCACTTCATTTGCGCCCAAAGACAGTCAGACGCCTGAGAGTCAATACGGCTCACAACAGAGACAAGCATCTCTGCGTGAAAGCTCCGTAAAAAAATAGAGAAAATAAAAAAAATAAAAAAACGCCAAGTGTAAGTTGGCGAAAAGGAGGACTCTCCCAGGACTCGTTTCGGTGGAGGTGGCGGTGGGGGTGGGTGGGGGTGCAAATAGGAGGGAGGAGAGGAAATAGCCGAACGCGAACGATCTGCTCTCTTCTTGTTGGGTATTAAACACTTTATAGAAAATTAAACCTTTCAGAGGTAGCAGTAAAAGATCCGGGTTCATCTGTCTTTTCCTCGACTATAATAAGGCGCCGGTATCCAAACAATGCCGGGATAATGCATTTAAATACAAGTCCTATTATTTTTTATTGTTATTTTGCATTTTCTCATTCCCTGCTTCGCATCTTTGGCTACCAGATGTGTCTCCACATTGAAGAATTATTTCTCCTCCCCAGAGTCAAATAAATGCAATCAATATGAGTATTGCTCTCAGGCCTTGAAATATTACATTAATGTTCCATGTGGTGACATTTTAGCTGGAATTTTCAAATGCATCACGAAGGCGCAAATTAATATTTATCAGCAAGAGGCTTTTATGCTTTGCAAAACAGTATTAGCGTGAACTCCAATAATCTTGTCGTCTAAGCAGGGAAATAGTGTCTGCATATGTGCTTGAACAGTTTGGGCTTTTTTTTTATAAGCCTACCAGATGATAAAATTCAAGAAAGTATAAAGGAGTAAAACAAATATAATTTCTCCTTGTTTTACAATGACACTTGTGCCTAAGCGCATTACTGCATATTTATATTTCTCTTCCTATTTTTTTACTGCTTTTATTTTACTTCCCTTGGGTGGAGATAGTTAGTGTAATGTGACTTAAGTAAGGAGGTGTGGGCTCAGCATTGATATTATTAGTATTTATTCTGGCTGGTTAAACAATTAGTCCCTCCTGTCCTTACTGATCAAAGTAGAAAAGCCCTAGAAATTCAGAAAAGAGCGATCAATATCTCAGTGTGTACTTGAAGATATCAGATTAAGGCAGAGAGGAGATTGAGAAAAGAGGTGTGAGTCGTGTGAGTGCACACAAATGCATAGTATTTTTTGTTTATGATTTTTTTTTCTTCTACACGACCATGAGTAGAGATCTTTTGCAAACCTTTAGATTCATCCTTTCAATCTATGAAATTGTTATGCATCTGTTACCATAGGGAATAGCACTCTATCGTTTATAGATCTGTTTTAAATTATTCTTGTCATTGAGCCCCAAATTTATGCCGCCATTGATCCAGCAAGGAAAATATGAAACGAATTGGGGTTGCTATTTGATGACCTGCAGGTCAAGGAGATTTTAACATTGGTATTATTGAGCGTGGCATCTGTCGTTTTTCACCTGGGCCGCTGCCCTCTTCACTTTCCCTGCTCTTCACTGCCAAAATGAAAACAAACAGCTCTATCTTCAGCATAAAAGCTTAAAACCGGCAGCCTGCAAGGTGATGGTTGCAGTTACAGATTTGAAAAATGAACCCGAGAAATTAACTCATTTGTTTTTAAATATATTTAATACTGAGGTGCTGTAAAAAGCCTCTCTACCTGAGTGGGCAACCATCACCATTAACCTGTATTAAACCGTATAAAAATGATTTGGCACTATGAAGCTTTCAGTTATTAATTCTTTAGACCATTAATTATGTATTTACAAGACAGGTTTTTTTTTAGGCCGCATAGTTTAAATAACAAAAAAATGACCTCACATTCCTCGTACATATTTGAACCTGAAACAAATTGACTGTATTTATGATTTCTATTTTATTGAGAAGAAGGTGAAAGTGAAAGCAATTGTTCCGATTTTAGGCCTTGATGATTCTTTGCGGGTTGTGTCTCTGTGTTTGTTTAGATCGGTGCAGTCGATTCCCTGAACATCCACTATTCATTGTTCACGCTATAGACGGCTGCTAAGTTTTCATATCGGGGTTTGCGTGACATATGAGCAGTGGATCTTGTGTGATCCTTTGGCGGGGAGGATCTATTTTCTGTCAGGTAGCCATACTGTGACAGAGCATCAACGCTCGAAGCAGAATGAGCCAGGTGTTGTGGTAACAGACTTCCCCTGTGGCCCACTGATGAAGAACATCTGGAGTGCTTCTGTTCCGCCACTTCTTTCCTGTCCCCGATATGACCAGGCGATGTAGCTAACAGTGCGATGCATGTCGACACATGGCTTCAAGGTCCCTAGATAGGGTATGAGGTGCTCCCATATTCATACCTGACAGGTCTGCCCCATTGACACAGCCTGCACTCATTCCATATGTGTGGCTGGTGTTGGGTGCCGAGCCCGGTCGCAGTTTAAAACTTTACAGGGAGTGATACTGCTCGCTTTGTTCAGTCAGACAGAGATGCTCAGGTCGGTCGACAATTAATCACCAAATTTGAGAAATGAACCAAGTAGAAGGAAACTTATGTCAGAATAAGTGAAACGACTTATTTTCAGTGTCTGAAAAAACACGTTGCGAGTGTGTATTCAACTTAGTATTCAAGTGTTCATACTTCTGGAGCAGAGAAAATAATGCCTTCCTTTTTTAATGCCTAAAGTTGAAATGAGGAAACTAATTTCCAGGGTAACAGAAGGGTTTGAACAGCATCCACTTTGACAGCCTACATTTACAAAATGATTAATAGATGGAATTGAAAGTCTAAAGCAAACAAAGCCATGCAATAATATAACTTTTCCTTTACAATGCCTCAGTCTAATGTGAGTACATGGATCTTAAATCATTCTCAGTGACACGCTGGACTTGGCTGCCAGGTAGGTTGGTATATTAACAATGCAGACAAAGTCCTCTCACCACTTGGACGGGGAAAATTTTGAATTTTGAATGATCGCACAACAATTACAGAAACTGCAGTATGAGATAAAAGGCTTGTCATTTTGAGTTACATTTAAAGAAACAGTTTCTTTCAACAATGTGACAATTTCCATAATAGTAGGAACAACTGAACCATGATTTTAGACCTATGAGGACAAAAGTTCAGTCACTCTTTTGTTTTGGGGAACTAAGCATCTGCGATTGCTACTGTATGCCCTGCTCCCTTCTTGATGGTGGAGGCCATGTAAGAGTTAATCCTGCTGGAACTTTGCCCTGCTGGCCAATTGAATGGTAAGCACAGTGATCCAAAACACCCTCTGCAGAAATAAAACAATATATAGAAATGTGCAATGCTGGGATTTCATTTTCCTACTACCATCCATTTATATAATACATGAAATGAACCTCAAATTAATTTGCAGCGAGGCTCTAAAGTAACAATGTAATCTCAGTGTTATAGCGCAGTTGCAAATGGATTTCTGTCTCTTGTAATTTTATAAGAAGCACTCTAGGGGTCACCTTAAAAGATGTCGCTATTTTTTAAAAGCCCAAACTATCCTGTGGCCTGTCAGCAAAGGGAATCTCTGCAAAGCAATCTGTTTTGTGCCATCGATTTGTCTGGTATTGCACCTTGTCACATGGTTTGCCTGTTAGGACTGCTGGTATTGGCAGAGATGACTAATATTATACCCAGATGTCTATAATAAAGTGTGGCGTATCTGCTTACTTGTGAGCAATCTGGTCCTTACAACTTCCTGACCAATGCAGAATGACTTGAACCCTGCTAAATGTTAAAGGAACAACATTACATTACATGGCACAGCAGGAATGACAGGGAGCGGCTCGGGCAGAACATGATGATCCTGAAACCTGTGATCGATTTCCGCAGATTATTCTGGATTTTATTTGTCCGCTTCAAGGTTTGAAATAAAGGAAATAATGTGACGTTTTAAATTTATTCCCGAAATTGTAACATGACTAATTAATGTTCTGCGACGCGTTTAGCAACCGGTCGTTTAAAGACGGAATGGTTCTCACTAAAATGTCATTAAAGTAGTTCTTTTCCATTTCTAAAGGGCACGTATCTGACACACGTCGAGCAGCACCTGTCTGGCAATCAGTCACTTCACAGCTCTTCCCCCCAGCTATAAGGTATGCACTCTTATGCTTCAAATCCACTCAGCTTTTCCAGAACTTTTCATACGTCACATGAGCCCACCCAGATAACTCCAGAGCCATAACTCAGGACCTAAATTTAGGCAATATATTAAGACGCACCCCCCCTGGACCCAATGACTTTTGCCTTTTTTTGGGAGCAAAGCGAAGCGTTTAACACTGGTGGATTGGAGGCTGTCCTTGTGTAGTGTTTAGTTTCCAAATTACCACAAAGACTCAGTGAAGGTCGCTCAGAATACACAATGTGACATGATTTAAAAAGTGTTTTCACAACAGTAGCAGTTGAGCACAACACTGCCAGAAAGCACTGACTGCACAGTATCATATGTTAAAAAAAGACAAAGTGCAGAACATTAATGCTGTATAATTGAAGTTTATCTGCAAAATTTACATTGTGAAGCACAATAATGTAATGGTAATGACACCATAAATGACTCTGGATTCGCCCACTAATGGAGATGATTCTGTTCCCTTGGTTTGATCTTGTTAATTTCCTCATTTTATGGATCTTGCAGTTGTTGTTGTGTTCATATACAAGCGTTTCATCTGACCCCTCTGCCTCTTTGTGTGTCAGCGTTTTCTCTGAAGGAGGAATTTAGAGCTCAGAAAGTTTATAAATAAGCCTTCTATCAAGTTCCACAACAGGTGTGACCCCTGTGTCCTAAAACTGAACACTTTCAGTGGGCGCTATTTTGCCAGTGAGCAGGTCGGGGGTGGGGGCAAACTACTAATTGCTGGATCGCGCACAGACCTCGCCTTGGTGTGTCATATGAAGATTTAAAAGATGCCCCTCATTCTCGACATTATGACAAAAGGTGAAACAGTTCAACTTTACAAAGCTGCCGTGGTAAGGACACACATGTCAGGTTCTGTGTCTGCCATGGGAGTTTGAGGTATTCAATAAAGCCTCCAAGGTTAAATGCCATATCAAGTGATATACAGTACCCAGCAGTAATCAGTGTGACACACTGAGAAGAATGCAACTTGCTGCTATGGTGTTTCAACAAATACACAGGGCGGGACACGGCGCAGTTTGCCAGCAAAGTTGTGAAGAACGTGATTCTTTGTCGACACTCAACCTCAGAGTTGAGCAAGAACACAGTTTCCACTTAACTCGACTCCCACTGTAGATCAAGGTGTAAACACAACTAACTTGGAAATAATTTTGGAATCATTTATAATATTGCACATAGTGTTTCAACACAGTGGCTTAATCCGGAGTAAGTTTACCTACAGAATACATAGCCTGCGCCTCTATCATGGTAATTTTAGAGAATGATTAATTAATTACACCCCTTGAGAAGAAGACACAGAAATGGAGCGCAGGTTTACATCTGACAACAACACCTGGAGGAACAATCTGGCTTCCTCCATGGGAAGAAAAATTTGAAATAGGCTGGTCTGAGGAAAAACAAATAAGGAACTGTTTTAATACATGCCGTGCACTTTGTTTTTGAAAATGAGCAGCAAAGTTGAAAAACTGAACTGAAACGAGCTTTGAGCCCGGGGGGAATAATTATGGTCAATCATAAAACTTTATCGCAGTGTGAGACGAACAGAGTGACGGAGTCTGAGCTGATTGCTCAAATAGAGTCTAAACAAAGACGCTCAACCGTGCAGGACTGATGTGCTTTATTCCTCAATCCTCTAAAGGTTATGAGTTATAAGGTTCGCTTTTCCAGTCTCGAGTTTACATATCTCATTCAGTTTTGGAAGATGCTATGCACCACAACTCACCTGAAATTAAAACAGCCCGTCTTGGCCTGACTAACTGGAAATCGGTTTACGAACATTTTCAATTTCATTTTGACCAGAAATAGTACATTATATTCTATTTCTTTTGTTTTTTGTTCATACCTCCGACAGTTGCTGACAGGCAGTTTAACACACCAATTTATTTAGCACATCACCCCTGGCAAGAACACTTGAGAAATAAGAGACGATGGGTAATGGTGGGTAAAATCCTCTCCTCGATGTCACTCCCTTGTCCTCAAATGTCCGGTCCTGTCCCCTGTCAACTGAGAGCAGTCTTTGAATTAGGTGCAGGTGAGCCAAGAATGAAACGTGGCAGGATTACTTTACATTATTTCGATCAATTATTCAAATGTGCCCATTGCCTTCACGATAGCATGATCAGGCCTGCCAAATAGTGATCGCCGACCACACGCACATGCTTGGAAATGTGGACACCCGCTTGTCTAAATACTCACCCTCACTTACAATTGCACCAGCCCACAGTAACAGCACAACATTAATTTTCTGTTGATTGGGCCTAACTGGAGGAAGATGTCTTTGTCAGGTCAACCTGTGTCAGGTCAGCACAGGCGGGTACTTAGGCTGGTTGCATTTAATGTCTCTGTCACCTTAGTCAGGGATAAGCAGCTGAAACAGCACAGTGAGAAATGGAAAGGAATAAATATAGCTGAACCAGTGCAAGACGAACACGGTACCCTTTGTCCTAGCCTTTAACTTTAAAGAGTGTCAAAAGCTGATAAATATTTTAGAATTAGGTGTTCGCTGGGGCAGGCCGCTCTATCAGGCGTACGCTGTGTTTACTCTCACAGGGAAACAGGTGCAGCCACATGAAGGAGAATTTCATTTCAAAAATAGCATTTAGCATTTTACTCCTCCTGGAGGCCTTCTCTGAGAGAAATTCTCATGTAATCATACACCATGGTTACTGAAAACTCCTGAAGTTGATCCACAGAGACATATGGTGTCTCAGGGAAGGGAGGAGCCACGAGGGCTTGAGGGATGTAAATAGGATTTAATGTTTGTTTTGAGATTATTTGCAAGGGGCATTTCTATCACAAATGCACAAATTGACTTGCTTCACTGGTTTATAATGGAGGTGCACGGAAAAGTACGGCTCTCAAAGTAGAAATGATTTTTCCTCCGTCACATAAATAAAACAGAACAAGTAAGGGCATAATGCAATAATACAAAACATCTAAATACTAAGATTAAATGTTCCGAAACCTATTCTAGTTTCATAATATACATTCTCAGTATCACTGGAGTGCATATTAAGATAGATTTTCAAGGCCATTCGTCGAAAGGGACTATATTTTTTTTCCCCTTTCGTCATGAGAATGTGCAGAATCCTGAACTTCCAGGTTAAACTCACTTTCCCTCTGAGGCGTTGCATCTTATTTTTGAGGTTTTTTTTCATTCATGTCATCAAATGCTGCCTGCTACATAATGAGAGATGTGGCAATTAATTTTCTTTTAATCAAGGTTGAAATGAAGTAAATTGCTGCAGCTTGGCAAGCCCTCATTTTCTATTTTTGCAGTGATGCAAAACAAATACGATAAAATTATGGCCCTCCTCACCTTCTGTAATTAGAAAGCATGAAAGATCAGAGAGAGATGATATGTACTATACTGTACCTCCGACTCACGCTCCCCCCAGAGATCAGATTTCAGCTCTTTTGAAACAGGTGACCATGTTTCCCTTCCCGTGCCTCCCTTATAAATCTGTTATATTTCCCTCCACTGGAGTTTCTGACTGAAAAAAAAACAGCTCTCCATGACATTGACTGCAGTGTTGTTGTACTGCCTCTCAAATCTTATTAAAGACCACGACTGTGAAAGACCTTGCTGACTTTACACATTTCCATTAACTATGTTGCTTCAGTTTCCCTCCAAGCTGATTAGGAATTTATTAAAATTAGATTCTCACCTGGGCATCTTATCACGATGAGGTGACCAGCATTATTAGAGATTTGTTTTTAATTTAGACATGTGAATACAGTTTCTGTGATAATGCTTTCAAATTTCAAATATCTCTTTTTGGTATAAAAAGCCTCTTTGATTGGATTGTATCATTTGTCTTGAGAAAAGTTAAGATTGGTTTGATATTACCTTCTTCAGAGAGAACCCGCAGCTTAATTTCCTGTTAGAGGTGATTGAGGAAATAGTCACCTGCCTCTTATTGTCCACTGCCTAAGGATGTAAATAGAACAGATGAAAACACTTTGCTACAAGATTTCTTACAGACATTTAGACAAATGCCAATTCCATGCCTGTTAGTGGTAAATGAGATGAAACTGTATGAAATATTTTCATCCCAATTTCTTTGATGTCGAGAAAAAATCCCTATGTCAAGTCCGACAGAAAGGCTCGTCTGCTGGCTAAAGGATTTCAGCTTTCGCCCTCTACTGCTCATATACTGCGTACATCTGTCACTTCAAATGTGTCTCTCTGTGGCCTTAAACACAAGGTGCTCACGGTGGTGAAATGCACTGGAAAAATATATACAAAGTCTTGATTGAGCATTAGTTCTAAGTCAGCACAGTAAGGTGGGCACGGTGACAGCTGTCCAATCTTTGCTTCTTCCCCTCTTCCCTCACAGCCACCATCACTTCGCAAAAATATTCCCTGTTTACCATACACAGGCAGCTGCCATCACCGGTAACTTCTGTAAGACAGCCACCTGCTAAAGGACATTTGTACATGTCTTCATTTAATTAAGGGGAATGCCAGTTCATTGCCCCCCCCCATGCAATGCGAGTGAAAATAAATCGACCTTGATCAGGCTTCAGCCACTTGATGATTTGGGGGCTTGTGAACAGAATATGTCATCTTGATTGACAAAACTGTCAGTTTTGAGGGAAAATGTGCTTCATGTTGTTTTTACAGATTCCAGATCACATTTCAGAGAACATTGGGTTCTTTAAGCGCTTTTACTTTCACTCTCTCTGTGTAAGTCTTCAAACTGGCACCAAAACAAAATAAGTGGTCAAATCTCATGTTCATCTGTATTATCATGATTTCCAAAACGCATTCTTAGCCTCTTTGCCTCAAATCCCCATAACGGGCATTTGGTTTCTGAGCAACAATCTGAAATTCCGTAAAGATGTAATCCAAAGTCACATGACATGTTTGGTATCAATCAGTTTTCCCTGCTGTGAGGCTAACAGGAGTTTACTGTGTGATAAATAGTTTTAAAAAAGTGCAAGAATAAGGTTTATATTAAAGCACAAGACATGTGCCATTTATCCAGCTGTCTAAAGCAAATCACAGCTTTCAGAAACTCAAAAATCTTTGGCCTCCAGGTCACTATTTGCATGTAAATACAGAAATGTGTTTTTTACGAAAAAGTAAACACCACACCACGTGTTTATAGAATCATATTGTTGAACTTGAAATCTTCAATACAGGTCCAACTCCAGGTCCAACATGATTACCACTCTATAAAACTGATAATAATACGTATATGTATATTTATAATACGTTATGTATATTTTGTAAGGATGAAACAAATGCTTAAGTTTAAATTGACTTTCTTTTTAACCTTTAAATGCTATGTGATTAGCTTTTAATGTTTTATAATTAGTACAACTGACAAAGGAGTCAGAAGAGCAGAGGTGGGGTGGGTACGCCCTTGAGAGCAGGACTTATGAATCAACGGCTGGCAATAAATGGACCGGATCATTACTGAATCAAGTGATCTGCAGAATAATCTATTGATTTTCTGGCCTTTCTTACTTCTTTATTATTCTGTATCACAGTATTGCAACATCAGGAGGAACCCACTGATGGATGGGATGCTTGGACCTCTGCAGTGACCGTGGGGGGGGTCTCCTTCAGAGTGTATAAATTCTTGGGTACCAGGCATAAAATAAATAGCAATATGCTTCATAATAAATATATGTTTTTTTAATTTAGATACCACCAACCGATTCAACTATTTGAAAAAAAGTAATTTCCTTTCATTCAAGATGCTGATGTGGTCTTTGAAGTGAGAGATAAAATGGGGAACTGCATCAGTGACTTTAAATGCACATTGTATAACAAAAACACACGCTATGAGGAAAAAGGATATGTTTATAGATTATAGTCCCATAGTAGTTTTTTAGAGATTTTGTTTATTGTAGATTGGTATCTGTCTTAAGGCTATCCCTTGCTCATACAATATTGCAAAGAATTACAAATTGACGTTTTGTACGTGAAAGTGGTTTAGAATATGATAAATATACAATAAATGGATCAGTGGGATACCAAAGAGAAGGCCTAGCCAGGATGGTTGAATAAAACCATTAAATGAAAGTAGCAATGTACCAAGTTAGTTGACTTTCCATCGATCTTTTTAATTCTTCATTATGTACAACAGGACACATCACAAAACTGCTAATTGGCAATAATCTGTTTGTCAATAGCTTAGAAGACTGCAGAATTTAGATAAGGAAAGTTCAAGTTTCAAATACATTATCATAGCCCACCCACTCCTTTGGGCTTTGCTCCTTGAACATCTTCAGTGAGTCTCATGCTCAGAATATTTTACAGCAAATTATTGATGTATAGTAGGTGGTAGGAAAGGTAAGGGAAAACAAAGAGAAGAGGTGACACTAGTGTTTTGTCAATAGGAAAGATTAAATGGGAATAGTAATTCTGTAAATAATGAACAGACTGCTACTGTGAAATTACAGAAGATAAAGGTACTTTACAGTCTTAAACAAGGCAGCACTTTAAACTGTGCCACTAAAATATACATCTTGACTAGAAAGCTCAACAAAGAGATCTTATTTTCTCCTGTAATGACAGTTCTGCAGGAATGGATTTTAGGATATCCGATCATTGTCATTGGTTCAAAATAGGTTTATTTGCACTACTTTAATATTAGTTTCACTTCTACAGATGAGTGACGGAAAATCTCCATTTGTTTATCATGGAGTCGGTTCTTGTCAAGCCAGGTTCACATTACAGAATAAAAAGAACTTCTTAGTGTAAGACGGACATGCAAAGATTTTAATACAGGTTGAGGTTGAGGTGACACTGGAGTAGTTGAAGCTGAGGGCAAATGCCATTGTTAAAAGAAATGACTGATGTGTACATAAGTAGAGGCCATGGACTGTGCCAGGTCAGTGAAGAATTCACAGGAAATGTTGTGAGTGCATGTAACACACTTCTGAACGAGACGAAAAAGAAAACAATGTGTCCTGTTCTTTGACATTCAAAAGAAAAATCAAAACTTGTTACACCCAACTTGGTTGTTAAAGCCCATTATGAAGAATCTAGATAGAAACCTGACTTGCGACTTGGATCAGGGGTCACGATATGTGATTACCACTATGGTTGCACCAGTTTGGCTATCTTAGCGATTGCGTTTTCCTGCTCAGGAACTAGGTTTGTTTGGCAGAAGCTCCCACAGATAGGCGGCAGTATTCATAACAACACTGGGCCTGGAACCACTGTCTTTCACATCTAGTGACCCAGCATGCACCCAGACATAAGCTGAATGGATGACTTCAAGGGACTTGGCTTGTACGTTAAAGACTCGCAACTTGAAACACACCGCAGAAATTATTTCTCTGTGTTACCAGTTTCGAAGTAGTGCGCTGGAAATATTTTGCACGTATCAATTGTTAATCGTCATGCCGAGTAGGGCGCATTTTGGGAGTCAAAGTCAGTGCTACTTACGGTAACAAGGGCATTCTTCACATTGGTCCCTCTATAAAGGAAAAAATAATTCTAATGCTTTTGATAGTTATTTACGCTTTTCCCCATCAAGAATTCATAAATAGGTTAATTAATAAAGAAGGTCTACTTTTTTGATAACTCTTCCATTCAACGGGTTGGATGAGGAAAAGCCCGGATGGAGGAAGTCTGGACTCCAGGCCAGGTTTTCCATCTCACACCTGCTCCGGGAGAAATTCAATTAAGAACTCCTCTTCCCACTTGGAGCCGGTCTCCAGGGCAGATCTTCCGGGCGACACGCCATGTAAGAAATTAGAAAATGCTACTATAAAATCCCGAAAATAAATAAATAAATAAATACATAGAAACTGAAAGAAATAAAAGTAATTATGTGGCAACTTTGACAATGCAACGACTCCCGGCCGTAAACACACGGGTCCCCGCAGTGTGAAGTCAGCGACAGGCGGCCAAGTAGCAGGTAAGACTTTTCCTTTTCCTCTAACTACTCTTTACGTCCGTTTCATCCCCGAACACACTCTCAGAGCGACGAACTGGAGGGACAGTGGGTGTCCGCAGACGGAACCAAAATTGAAGAAGTTATTATTTGTCATCAAGAGATTTTTTTTCAACTGACAAACGCGGACTTGACGGCAAACACGCCGGGAGTCCTCGCCTCGGTGGCGGCTGCGGCAGCGAATCAGACGCTCCTGGAGGATGTTTTTTTTTTTGTATTTACAAAGCGTCTGACGACGGGACCGGGCTCTGTCCTTAAACTTTCTCGGTTTTCCAAAAAAGCCCACGAAACCGGAGTGGGGGACCGTGGGTGCCAAAAACTTTTAAGGCAGACACCGCAACTTCACCCCCTCCTCCCCTCCACACACACTCACACACCTTCTCACTCCACGGAGAGCTCACACAGCCTCAGTGGCAAAATATCAGCCTCAGCGGTGTTTGGGATCTTGTTCTTTAGCTTTACAGTTGTATTATTTAATTCTATCTTATTTTATATCCGCTGAAAAAAGCAGCACACCTGGGTGACTTCTGGATCCCAGCGAAGTGCCGGAGGTCGCTTTTGTCGAGACAAAGTTAGTGAAACTACTGGTTGTAAACAGGTAGTATGTAGTACTCACTGTACGTCGGGGAACTACGATTAACTACAGAAGTACAAGCCAGCATTATACAAAGCCTGGTAATGCGGAAATGGGACTCTTCAATATTGTCTGTAAATGAGTTTAGAAACATTTCCCCGAAGTTTTCAAGGTACTTAAATGATACTGCGGTCCAGTCTTGAAGAATGCTTTATTGATACCGTATCAGTAAATTACATTTCATAAATATTAGTTGTACCGTCTTTCTTAAAAATAAACAAACAAGAAAGAAAAACAGAATAAAAATTATAAAACAAACTCTTGGAATGGATAGTTTGTGATAAAATGTTTTAGCTTTTCTCAGGTCACATCACAACACTCACTCACACGCGCGCACACACACACGCACACACACACACACACACACACACATACACACGTACACACACACGCACAAACACACACGCAGCACACAGAAACACAAGTTTCTGCCCTCAGTAAAACAGTCTGTGTCAGTGCAGCGCTCATGCTGCTGGTGTTTGGTTGGATGTGATCTCAGCAACACACCACAATGATGTGAGATTTCATTTCGCATGCTTTTGTAAAGGGTCACTGTTTGTTCCCTTGTGCATTTATAAATGTCGGTGTGCATGCCACTGTGTTTATTATTATTCTCAAGGATGAAAATCAGGACAGGAATAGATCACTGGCACTTTAAACCCGGAGTTCTCATATTCTCGCCGGATCTTTCTCCTTTGCTAATTATTGTGTTGTTTTCAGAGCAAATATGTCATATCCATGGCGACCAGGCAGGTTTATTGTCTCTCCCATGCAATAGCTCACAAAAGTAATTAATTATCCCTTTTCTCTCTCCCTCCTGTCTTTGGTTAAACAGATCATTCATGGAAACCCATCTTCTTTATTAAAAATGCCACTGCTATTACAACACAAGGTAAACATGAACATTTTTTTTTTCATTCTATAATTTTGATGTACCATTCTGTAAAAAATGTTGTAGATGGCATAATTTCTCATTGTAAAATGATGCGCACAATGTGTTTTTTGTGGTATTTTTCTTAATACTTTCACAATGCTGCAGCTGTGCAGCTTAACTGTTACAAATCCATTCATGCATGTAAAGCAGCCGCACACTTGACACTTAAACTGGTGAGCTTTAAAAACGCAACATGTTAAGACATGAATTTTTGCATTTTGTGTAATATGAATGCACACATTAGCCGCACTAAAGGTAAGTTTTACCTTACTGGTGTCTCTTTTTTATTAGGTCAGAAATATTTGCAAGCAGCAGGTGAGATAACAAGATACAATAGTTCACCTCAGAGCCTTGTAGCAGGACACTAGATGTTTGGCCAAGGGAGGTGTAAGGTGATCTGTTGAAGCAGTTCCCAGCTCTCCATCCTGCATGCTCCCTCAGTGTAACTATGGAATGTGACGGCACGTGTCTGCTGTCCGGAGGTCTGTCTCTTGCTGGACACCATCCAGCCCTCACTGTCAGGCTAGTAGCCCAGGTTCTCATCTCTCCTCAGCATTGATGTGACACTGCAATATCCATCTGTCAAACGTACTGCCCTTTTTTCTCTCCCTCCCTTTTGCTCACTCACTGCATTTCTCCTGGCTTAATCTTTTATTGTGACTATCGGTGAGCAAGGGAAATTTCCAGAGATCAGAACGCAGTAATATTTATTGTGAATTTCTGCTCTTTTGATCACAATTTGGTTGGTGCATGTATTTCACTGTTTCTGGATGTGGTCCTTTAGGCCTTTTGATTGGGTCTCCTGTAGCCTGTAATGCTGTGCTTCTTGTTCATTTGACTTTTGAATCTCGTTGGTTAATCAGTGTGTGATGCCACCGACAGTCTTATTTCCTGCAGCTCTATCAGTCAGGGAAATGCCTCATGTCTCATAAGTACCCATCTGCATCTGTCAAGGGGTGTGTAGAATTAAGCCCATGTGTATTCCTTTTCTGTTTGACCTTGGCTGTGGACCTCAGGTCTTTGATGTCAAATAAGCATCAGTAATCCCAGGCGGCATTTGACAAGCTTCAGGAACCGTTACTTTTATTTCAAAGCACATCAGCTTTATCAATTGCCCACAGTGTAATGATTTTGTATATGAATTCACACAACCGCAGTCACAGCGGCTTGCTGTGCAGAAATTCACTGCCTTCAACACGTACTGTTATACCAGCACAAATAGCACACATGTTTTTTTAATCATCATTATTGTTTTTATTTTAGTGCTGAGGAAATGTCCTTTTTGCATGCTTGATCAGCCAGTAGAGAAATCCAATATAATGGAGGTTCAAGGTGAATTGCATCCCATGCACCCCCCCCAACCCACCACTCAAGGAATATTCCCGTGCAGAATAAACAAATCACACAGACAACAGTAATATAGGGTTGATTTTGAAGGCATGAAATAAGTATCGATTAAATCCTGCGGTTCGTAGATGAAAATGGCCTTTTTGATAATTTGTCCTGGGTCCTTTCAATACAATACGGCAAAGAGAGAGGGAAAGAGAGAGAGTGAGAGAGAGAGAGAGAGAGAAAGAGAGAGAGAGAGAGAGAGAGAGAGAGAAAGAGAGAGAGAGATAAACTCGCAGGGGAGACTGCAGAAAGGGTAGAGAAGAACAATAAAGTGAGAGAGGAATAAGACAAGTGAAGAGTGTGAGAGAGAAAGACAGAGGGAAGAGATTTCACAGAGTTGAGAAAGGGACATGCTGCCCCTTTCCGAGCTCATTATCATTCTTAATAAGTCTTAAGGAAAGAAGGAGCATTGAGTGTAAATGCACGGTAATCCTTACTCTGTCCAAGGTTAGTAGGGACGTCAGCACATGCGCACCGTTCCCAGCTGGCCACTTTGGGACTGGGAGGGGACCAGAGGAGCACAGTTAAGGATAGATGTTCAAGGAGAAAGTGAGGACGTTCAGACACTGTATAAAGGTTAGGCCCTTTCTCCCTATCTGTGGGTTTTTGACTGGCTGCACCAGCTGGCATTTAGTAAATAGGCAGTTTTGCACTGGACTGAAAGCCGGATTTAGTCACAGGAACCGGTTTAAGGTATAGCAGTTCTGAGGGTTAACTAAAAATTACCAGGTGACATTTTGAGACGAACGCTTGATTAACATTCTAATTAGACAGTTTGGTCTTTGGCAGTGTTCATCTTCAGGGATTCAGTTTTGGACTTCAAGTCGGAAGAACTGCTGGCTTCAGTGTATGCTTAGCTCACTGTTCTTTGGGTGTGGTCCAAAAACAAGCATTAAGATGAATTGGATGAACTGGTGACCAATTAACTCATTTAACAAATTGCCAGCCACTTGTAGTAGTTGTTCAGCCATGTTGCTTTAATGGAAATCCAATGCAGTGTTTATTTATATACTGCCCTGAGCTTACAGTCCAGTGTTGTGTCACTGTGCATTCTACAGTGTTGGTAATATTATAATATTCCTGGTCATTAATCAAGTCAGATGAAAGGCAAGTCTGGTACATTAATCTTATTCAATAGTGAAACCTAACTAAGAGGTGATCTTTATACTTTCAGTAATAATTACACTGAGGGGTCTTAAAATAGACATTGCCCTCAAAACCTCTATGAAATTTAAATGTGAAACTGATGCATATTATTGAATTGTTATTATTGTTGTTATAAATTCTTGTAATGACTGTGTTTCCAGTGGATACTGTGAGTAGTGTGTGTTGTAAAAGGAAGACTTTTTAGTTATTTTTTCTCATCAGGATTATGTGCTTGAAAGCCTTTTTAGCTTGCATCGTAGCTCTGTTCATAACCATATCATTATGGTATTTAAAATGCAGAATTTTATTTTCTTTGGATATTAAACTCATTAATATGACCCTTCAAGAAGACATTGTGATCTGTAGTGAGAGCAGGGGACAGGTTGAGGAAAATCAAGAGAGGTGAAGGTATGCTCTGGGAAGGAGAGGAATGAAGGTTTGTCGCAGGAAGACAGAATGTATATGTGAATGAGAGGAACCCGGGTGGAATGATGAGGCTACAGGGAGTGGAAGTTGGAGGATTTCAGGTACTTAGGGTCAATAGTCCAGAGCAATGGAGAGTGTGGAAAAGAGGTAAAGAAACAGGTTCAAGCAGGTTGGAATGGGTGGAGAAAAGTTTCAGGGGTTCTATGTGATAGAGGAATATCAGCCAGAATGAAAGGAAAGGTGTAAAAGACAGTGGTGAGACCAGGGATGCTGTATGGTTTGGCAACAGTGACACTGAACAAAAGACAGGAGGCAGAGCTGGAGGTAGCAGAGATGAAGATGCTGACGTTCTCTTTGGGAGTGACAAGGATGGATAGGATCAGAAATGAGTCCATCAGGGGGACAGCTCATGTTAGATGTTTTGGAGAGAAGATCAGAGAAGCCAGACTGATATGGTTGGGTCATGTACAGTGGAGGGATAGTGACTATATTGTTAGACGGATGCGAGAATGGGGGATGCCAGGCAGGAGGTCTAGAGGAAGACCGAAGAGAAGATTATGAACGCTGTCAGATAATATGAAGGTAGTTGGCGTGAGAGAGGAGGATACAGAGAATAGGGCTATGGAGAAGGTTGATTCGCTGTGGCGACCCCTGAAGGGAAAAGCCGAAAAGAAAAGAAGAAGAAGAAGTCTTTGGTTTCGATTTAATTTAGATGTGGGGAGTTTTTGTTGTTTCTGCCTGAAATTTGGAAAGCAGGGCTGCACTCTAATGCTACAGCATAAATTACTGTTAACAGGTTAAATAGACTCTTGTATTTATACTACGTGAACATAAAATCATGGAAAAAAAAGCTTCAAAGCCAAAAAGAGCACAATTGTGGCATTCTGAATTGGTCTTCTTCGCCTTTTCAGAAGCACCCATGACTTGGTAGCCATGGATGGATGGCTGTACGCGGTGGGGGGTAACGATGGCAGCTCCAGTCTCAATTCCATCGAAAAGTACAACCCACGCAGCAACAAATGGGTGGCGGCGTCCTGCATGTTTACCCGGCGCAGCAGTGTGGGTGTGGCCGTACTGGAGCTGCTCAACTTCCCACCACCTTCCTCGCCCACCCTCTCGGTGTCCTCCACCAGCCTTTGACACGGGGTCACCAATTGGCTGAACTCAGCCTCTGCTGCTGCGGCCCAGACAGGCTCTGGGAAGAGACGCAACTGCTCCGTGTGAGAGGGGGCGTGGAGACGGGGAAGTGTAGGGATCGTCTGAAAGAGGAATGTCGCGGCTCCCAGCTTTGAAATTCCAAGCAAAAACCCAGGGTTAATGGCACATCTTGGTGAAGATTCTAGCACAGTGAAACGATAACACTGGCGATGACCTTAAACTCAACTTGATACATTTATTTATCAATTAGTTAAGTACATCTGAAACCCTGAATATGCTGAAACCTTTTAACACTGTTGACAGGAGGAGTATAATTGGACACAAAGAAAATGTCAATCAGTTACTTTGGGGGGGGGGGGGGGGGGGGGGATAAAAATAATATACAGAATGCGTAGAGATGTTTTTTTATTTTTTATTCGGGT